>JAVJAQ010002747.1:358564-604947 GCA_032362365.1 Zygogramma bicolorata
CGAGGAGAAATGGCAGATTACCTCGCTTCTTTTTAACCCGGCGTTACCTAGGTGGAAAAAAATAACATAAGTACTTAGGTGGGGTTTCACATACCCCATAAGGAATATATATCTAATTCTAAAAAATATTAATAGTTTCAGACGAATTGGTTATCAAGGCATTTTATGGAATCTTGGCTGCAATAAGACTAAATCATATTGGCAAATCAGTCTTTATTTTCATAGAATAAAAAGAAATTATGATGTTATAACAGAAAATAACATGGTGGCGTTAGAAAATCGATTTCAATAACAAATAATAAAAATTTTAATATTGAAAACTCATTAAGTTAAAGCCGAATGAATAAAAAACATGTTGATATAAAAAGTTTTACTTGAACTGAAACTGTATTCTTATTCTGACCGAGCACAACTCTCACAAAAGAAAAGTGCACGTTCCATGCATAAGGATGCATTGCAGCTTGTACATGCATATTATCTTGTTTTTCTATCACGACCCCTTGGGCATATAGTACATCTCCTAGATTGTCCAGGCTCTGGGGATCTTGGATGAGGTTGGATAAGAACTTCAAAATTTTGCACGCAGTGCCCCTGGTAGTCTTGGGTTATTTTTCCTGACTTCCATGTTTTCTCTGACTAGAGCCATTCCTAATTCTTGAAGATATTTTCGTCGTTTTTTGATCACATATGTGTTATTGAACTTGTATATAACTTGTAAAAATTGTAACGAATTGAAAATGTTATAACTTTAGTACCCAGGTGGGGTGTGACGCGCCCAAGACAAATTTACGGCCGATGTACTTCCACACTATCTACACTAGCACTGACTCCTATGAATAATACTCAAATTCAACATGTTTTCTAAAGCTATAGGCAGCCATAGATACATTAGAGCATTTTTGACGAAGTTCTGCACCTTTTAAAAACACTGGGGTTTATCACACCCCACCTAAGTAATGGCGGGTTAAGTTAAGGAAGGCATCGAATAATTTTTTTTGGGATTTATAAAGTTTGAGAGTATTTGTCCCATGAATGTAATCGCCAATGTCCTAATATATAAGGTTGACACTAGTATATGCCATTTGTAAGATGTCTAGAAGGATGGGGTGCTGAATTATACCTGGGCATGTTTGGGGTATACTTGCGACACATGCCTACTATGATAATAAGCATCATGGCTTTTCGACATCAAATCAGTTCAGGTGGCGTTTGCAACGAAAAGAGTTACAAATTTTCTAGGAAATGTATAATCAATCAATCATCAATTTATTTATCCTGTGGAACTCACAAAAGTTATAGGACAAGTCAAGTTGTAGAATTTGAATATGAGTATGAAAAATATATATAAATGTAAGCCATAAATAATTAAACTAACACATTCATATCAACTAAAACATATGATGGCTCCAACCAATAACAGCACTAGATATAGAACGTATACAAGCCTGCATGTAAATTTTCATGACAATTTGTCAAACCTAAAATTAAAAAGTAATTTTTAGTACAACACAATTGATACCAAAAATGTCTGTGTTGAGTAAGGACACAGATCTATAAGAACTTTTTTTAATTGACGTTTGAAACTATGATTTGGCAGACTTCTTAGATTGTGAGGAAGAAAAGTTGTACAAGTACAAACCAAAAGCATGTGGTGCTCTTTTGGACAATTCCAGGTGCTTGAAGGGCACGTGGAAGTTATCTTTTTTCCTTGTATTATGAGTATGAGTGTCACTGTTTCTTAAGAAGTTAGTTTGGTTACAATGAACGTATATGTCAATAGCTCAAGAACGAATATGCCAGTAACAGTCAATATTTTGTATTTTTTGAAGAAACTTTGACATGAGTGATCAGGTGGACACCCCACTATAGGCATCTTATGATGCGCTTCTGAGATAGAAAAACACTGAAACGGCCGACCTGACGGCTGGCTATACTTTACTATTGGACGATGACTGATCAACAACCTATATTATTTGTTTAGAATACTGGCCAAATTCCCTATAATTGTATTCCTTTCATTCGATTTTGTTTTTTTTTGAGTATGACCAGAGAACACCCTATCTACACAGAAGCGCAACTGAAGCGTTCCGACCGAATCGAAAGCTTGGCTTGTATATTGTCAACCTCACATTTGTGTTGTTAAGGTGTTATAACATTTTCGAACAATTATCAATGCCCTTGGGTTATTACTACTGATAAATTTTATTAATATCGGATGAAAGCAAGATCAGAGTAGTTTTAAACGTTCGTTCCTGCAAAATTCAGTTGATTACTCTAAAACTATCTGAACATCAAATAGCTGCCTACACCACTTTTCCATCTACTTTTTTTTAAAGGTGCAAAAAACAGTAAGCCTATTCACTGAAATTATTTTGGTAATTATCCAAATTCTCCGTTTATATTTGTTGAGAATAAGGGAATGTAGATTGCTGATCAACGAAGCATTTAGACGAATTTGATAGGGGAAATGTAAGTTCTGAATAATTAGGACCTTCCTAGGGTCGTATCTTCAAATGGAATTAAAAGTGCCCCAATTTCAGTTCAGAAGCAGAAATGCTCAGTCTAGAAAGTTTACAAAGGTGTATCACTTGAACTGTATATCAATCGACAGTTTGAATTTACCGCCAAGAAATGACATTATACAAGCCAAGCTTTAAATCAAGGTTACGAAAAATTGACCCAAAAGATCAAAGGGACCGCCTTTAAGTTGCGCTTCTGTGTAGATAGGGTGTTCTGTGGTATGACATTAGATTTTGCTCATTTTGTTGACTGCTCGAATCAAAGAATATAGTTTGTAGATCGATCGGTTGACTATGCACTAGGGTCACTGGATCTAGTAAGCTTCGCTGGTCACTGGATCTAGTAAGCTTCGCTTACTCGGGTACGGACAATGGGCGAGGCCCTGGCGAAAATTGTTGTAAATTGGCCAATCCCAGAAGATACCCAAAAATCGGCCAATCGCACTGTAGGATAATTTGTTTATAGACCATATTAGTTAGGTTAGGATTTTTCGAGCGCGAAATTCGAACTCAGGTCCATCACGGAAACCTGTCATTTAATTTTCCATATAAATCTTATGGGACTAAAAATTCTTCGACTTTTTCAGGTATTCAATATCATTCCTTAGAACTGCTTTTGGATGATAAAGGTGGAATAGAGTTTCCTCTATCTGTCTGATTCAAAATAATGGAAAGAAATGGTATATTTACTCAGGATTTTCAAATATAAAAATGCAATGCAAAATTCATGGAACGCATGTCTTAGATTGATGAGTGGTAAATTACTGGTGGGGCAACAAAGTTAGCGGGATATTTTAAATTGGCGTGTTGATGTCAGGAGAGCTAGTAAGTTGGCAAAATTATTCGATTTTGTAAATCTGAAAATGGTGCACTGTTTTGCTCCTGGGTGTAACCACAGGCATCCAAGTGATTGCAAAATGTTTGCATTCCCAACAAACGAAGAAGCAAAAATATGGATAAAAAAATTAGCATGGTTTGTGTTAAAAATTTGGATGCAATTACTGATAGATGTATCCTGTCCAATGACTCTATTTGCTCATGATTTTTTCCAGTCGGACTGATAGAAAACCTACTAACACAAGCCGTGTCTGTAGTTGCCCTTTCAAGGATGGTTTGAAGATAAATTGTTTTTTTCAGCAAATCAATTCATTACATGTTTCAGCATTCATCAGAGGATACAAAGAAATATTAACAAAAGCAGATACTGCATTAAGTAGATGAATAAATAACAAATGTGTTGAAGGTATATTGATATTTACGAGTTGTCCTAGTTTATGTTTTTTCTGTGATAATATGACTGTGCTGGCTGAAACTTTTAGTAGATGGCCTTTTAGTATTCACCAATAAGGTACTTGTATTATTATTATGATTGTGATAAAATGTGACTGTAGAGAATATTTCAATTTTAGTATAAGGAATCACATTTTCCAATATCAGTAGACTATCCCAAAATTCATTTACATATATTAAAAATGAAAAATACAATACATCATGAGTTTATATGCGTGAGATATTCATTCAAATAAAACTCTTTCAGTATATTAATATTTTTTTCCCAACTCTTATCCATTTCAATTTTCTTGATGGCAACATCAGCAGTGGTCCATAAAACTATAGATATTCCACTACGGGAAGCTTTTACTGATTACAATCAAGCAATCATCTTCCTACTCAAATACTTTTATTTTAATATAAACTTGGAAAAAACACTGGTAACAAAAATGAGCAAGGCTTCTATATCATCTTACATTTTCTTCTTCTTCTTCTAACCTAACCTAGTTAACATGAGCATACAGAATTGCTAAGGGTACGTTCACGAATATGAACATAAACTATGGCTAAGAACTACAACACTCCCCCTCAATTCTGTATTGCAAAGATCTTATTACCATATTATTAATTAAAAATAAAACTAACACTGTTATTAATCATTAATCAACTATTCTGAATTTTAGATTAAATTAAGTGTCACTTACATCAACTATATTCAAACAGTTTCTAAAAAATTTAAATTTTGTATTAGACAAAGCTTTAGTCAACATGTCTGCTGGTTGATCATTTGTTGATATATATTTTAAAACAATTTTATCCTGGTTTACACAATCTCTTACAAAATAATGCCTTATGTCTATATGTTTAGTACGTTTGTTCTCTAGTGTCGAAGCCATCTTTATGCAAGCCTGATTATCCTCAAACACATAAATTGGAAAAATATTCGTATTTAAAATTTCTGAAAACAATTGTCCAAAAAATAAACAATCATTTAAGCATGTTGACAAGGCTATATATTCGGATTCGGCACTTGAGAGCGCAACAACATTCTGTTTTTTAGTCTTCCAATCAATGATATTCTGATTCATTTTAATAAAATATCCTGACACACTTTTCCGATCTGTAATGTCGTTTGCAAAATCAGCATCTACATAGGCTTGTAACTGGACGTTGGAATTGTCTGACTTTATAAATTTTACACCATAGTCTTTAGTTTGTTTCAAATATCTCAAAATATGTTTTAGATGATTCCAATGTTCAGTATCAAAACAATTTTGAAATTGGCTAAAATAGCTTACTGCAAAACTCAGATCTGGCCTAGAGCCTAACATTATATACATTAATGAGCCTATTAATTCCCTGTAAGGAAAATTTTCCTTACACTCAGTTTTAGATTTTGTCAATTTAAGTTTAGGTTGAATTGGCAGGTCATGAGGTTTACAATTTACCATATTGAATTTTTTCAAAACTTTGTTTATCAAATCGGTTTGCTTTACATAAACAGCATCACTGCGCTTTACAATTTCTAGCCCAAGAAAATTCATATTAATCATATTTCCGAATTCTCTCATTTTAAATTTTTTAGCTAAATTGATTTTTATAGACTCTAAATTTTCCTGAGATTTTGAAAAAATTATCAAATCGTCTACATGTATTAACAAAAATGTTTGATCATAAAAATACATACAAGGATCTTTCTTGGATCTTTGAAATCCCAGATTTATTAAATATTCATTAAATAACGAATTCCAGCACTTTGGAGATTGGCGAAGGCCATAAAGTGCCTTTTGTAATTTACATACTAAATGCTTTCCATCCACTTCCAAACCTTCAGGAGGAATCATATAAACAGGTTCTTGCAAAGTTCCATTTAAGAAAGCTGACTTCACATCAAGTTGAAGTACATATAAATCATATTCTACAAATAAAGACAATAAAATTCTTATACTAGACATGCGTGCCACAGGCGCATATATATCTTCACTTAAAGAGCTCTGCTTGAACCCTCGAGCAACTAGCCGCGCTTTCTTTTTTACTTTTCCATCCACGATTTTTTCAGAGAAAACCCACTTAGAGTCTATTATTTCAGACTTATCAGGTGGCACTACTAATTCCCATGTATTGCACTCCTTTAGGGCTGAAAGTTCTTCTTCCACAGCATCTCTCCATCCTTGGTCTTTTTCCATAGCCTCTGTATAGGTTTGTGGCATGTCATCTAACAAATCTCCTGCGGACAAAACTGCAAAGAGGTTTAACTCATCGCTGTCAAGGTCATAGTCGAGTAGGTGTTTTGGAAGCTGTTTATTTCGTGAACTTTTTCTTATGTTAATCACACTGTTTTGTATTTCACTGTCAGGTTCTACTTGTTTCATCCTTTCCTGCATTCCTTTATTTTCATCTGGTTTTTCTTGTTCAACTTCCTTTTCTTTTTCTACCTGTTGGTTTTTATCATTTTCTATATATATGTTTGGTTGTATTGGTCCGTTAGTTTCGTTAAATACAACATTTCTTCCATGAATTATTTTTCTTTCATTTGCATCCCAAAGCCTATAGCCGTTATCTGCGTACCCTATCATAATAAACTTTTCACAATGCGAGTCTAGCTTTGATCTTCGCAGCTCTTTTGGTACTAGATTATATGCAGCACACCCGAAAAGTTTGATTTTGTTTAGATCAGGTTTTTCCTTGTACCAAATTTCAGCCGGAGTTCTATTGTCATTCAGGGCATTAGTTTCAGTTCTGTTTAATAAATATATTGATGTACGAACTGCCTCACCCCATAATTCTTTCCCTAACTGAGAATCAAATATCAAACATCGAGCTTTTTCCATTATGGAGCGATTTAAACGTTCCGCAACCCCATTTTGCTCAGGGTTGTAGGCAACTGTGTATTGGATTCTTATTCCTTTTTGTGTGCAAAAATCTTTAAACTCATGGGAGGTATACTCTCCTCCGTTATCGCATCTTAACTTAGATATTCTCATATTGAATGTGGCCTCAACCAACGAAACATAATTTTTAAATTTTTGTAGAGCTTCACTCTTGCTTTTAATCAAATAACAAATGCAGAAATGGGAATAATGATCAATAAAGGAAATATAATAACGCTTACCATCATAAGTTGCAGGGTTTATTGGTCCACAAATGTCAGTTGATACGATTTCCAATAGTCTATTCGCCTTTTTCTCTGCATTAATTTCGTGCAGAAAACTTAGTCTGGTTTGTTTACCTTGTAGGCACACTTCACATGGTCCTGGAGCAGGGTACCTTGATGAATGCCCCATTTTTCGATGCATTAACATTTCGTTATCCTTCGCAAGTATGGCTCTATGCCCTTCACTCGGTTCCTCATAACTCAAATTGGAATTTTCATTGAAACTCACAACATACAAGTTTCCTTTTAAAGTTCCTTCAAATAATTTAACTGAGTTTTTCAACACAGTAACTTTTCTATCTTTAAATATTACTTCTAGTCCACTCTCTTCTAGTTTCTTGACACTCAGTAAATTGTATAACAAATTTTCACATACCCATACATTTTTCATTCTTATAGGGTTACCCATCTCAGTTTTCAAAAACAAATCACCTTCTGTTCTGGCTACTATTATCTCTCCCTGCTTAGCAACATTTATCTTGTGGCATACATCTTTCCCATTTTGTATATATTTTCCGATGTCTTGTCCTACCAAGTGATTTGTTGCGCCACTATCAACAATAAATTTTAAAACAATTCCTGTGGTAGACATATTTGCATATTGGTTATCATCATTATATGTTTTCTCACATATATCTTGACAAGTACTTAAAAATGATATCCCATTTTCTTCATCTTCCATATTCTGAGTATTCTGGGCATTATTTCCGCCTCTATTAGTATAACTTGAATTATAGCTACCTCTACCACCTCTATGACCAGAGTATCCTCCTCGATACCCAGTGTAACTCCCTCGGTATGAAGCATGACCACCTCGGAAACCACCTTGATTTCCTTCATAGTTATTTTGCTTTTTCTGTGGACATTCGAAACGTTTATGTCCCTCTCTATTACACAAGTGACATCTATATGAAAAATTTCTGTTATTGTTTTGCATTGCAGCTCCTGCGCCTCTTCCAGAATGTCCTGGTACCCCTGATCTCCCCCTTTTTCCTCTAAATCCCATAAAGGCAAGATTGGGATCATCTTCTTCCTTGGTTTTATTCTGACGAGCTTCCTCCATTAATAATTTATTTTTCACAAATTCAAGAGTGACTGCAGATTGATTTTGACAAAACATAATGTCAATGGCTGTAGTAACTGACTGGAAAGACTCAGGCATAGCCGATAGCAACTGCAAAATCATTTCACTTTCATCAACATTGCCTCCAGCACCCTTTATTTCACAAATAGTTTGTTCAAATTCAGTCAAAAACTCATTAAGTGTTGATTTTCCTACAAATTTCAAGGCCCTTAATTTCCTTTGCAAAACTACCTGAGTGGATATTCCTTTTCTGGCATATGTGTTGCTCAATGTATCCATTACTTCCCTTGCTGTGCTTTTATTCTTCAACATTTCCAGTATATTATCGGCCACACACTGTATTAGTATCACTTTTGCTTTAACATCAGCCTTATGAAATTTTTCATACCCAGCAGTATTTGTAGGATCTGGAGGTGTTTCAGTAAGTGTATGAAGTACACCCTGTTGTTCTAGCAACAATTTTATACGAAATTCCCAGTTCGAAAACGAGCTTCCATCGAACGGTTTCACATAGAACATATTTTGTTGTTTTTCCATTTTGAAGATTTCCGTTAAAATTTCCTGTGATAGCTTCTATAGGATTCCGCCAAATTCCAGCGTTCAAAAATTCCGATTGTAATCAGCTAGGTGCTCTGGGCCCATAACCTATAGATATTCCACTACGGGAAGCTTTTACTGATTACAATCAAGCAATCATCTTCCTACTCAAATACTTTTATTTTAATATAAACTTGGAAAAACAATGGTAACAAAAATGAGCAAGGCTTCTATATCATCTTACATTTTCTTCTTCTTCTTCTAACCTAACCTAGTTAACATGAGCATACAGAATTGCTAAGGGTACGTTCACGAATATGAACATAAACTATGGCTAAGAACTACAACAAAAACTAGATAACAATAGACTCTTCCAGTAATGTGTAGCTGCCCCTGAATTTGATCATAATAATTATGATCCTTATTGACAATATATTCACCATTTTCACTGAATAAAATGTCACTTTTCTTCAAATTAACTGCCAAGGTGGAGTTCCTTAAGGTATATGGACACTTTACTTCAATTAATCCATTCGAAAAAATCAGTCCATCTGGAGAGGCCCCCAAAAATCCACAGGGATGTAGCCATAGTCCTGTTCGCACAACCTTTATTGCTCCTGTTAGTTTTTCAAAAGATTGAATTCCATTAGCTTCGTTTTGGCGTCCCCATTGAATTTGTTTCACCCTTTCCAAGTCATAACTTCCTGAAAATTAAAAATGTAATTTAAGCAATCAATATATGGAAAAAATACCAAAAAATACTTTCATTCAAATTATTCGTTTGAAGTGCTATATATGTAGAAAATAGGAATTACAAAGACATTCTATTGATTATTGATAGACATATGTTTATCACTCTTAGACATTTTTCATTCACAAAAAGGAAACAAGTCAATAAGCAAATCCCCTGGCTACATGGCGCAATGGGCAATTGGAAACAAAAATGTTATTTATCATTGTTAAGAATGACTTTTACCTGTTATTTTTTTGAACAGTGATGGAGCATATCTTTGTCTACGGACTGCCTTCAGTATCTCACCGAAATTAGAGGAAGTCAATCTATGTTTTCTGCTGATGAGCCATGCTTGGTTGTCAGTCTGTCCTTCTGTTTTCTGAGCAACTTCCAGAATTTTATTCTCTTTCGTGGCTAGCATGCTCTGAAAAAAGCCTAGTTTATTTTGGCTTTTCTGATATTCTGCTGATTGTAAAAGCTCCTCAATGTCTACAGTTAATGTTTCTGCTCCAACATTTGGGTCTCCTGCATAAGCCACAATAAACCACAACTGCTGTTCACTGTCTTTGAATTATTTTTCAATTCATCAAGCTGTTCGTTGCTGGGTCTTTCTCCTGCCAATGGATCAAATAAATTCTCCGTTGTAATTTCATTCGGTTCTGTAACTTCTGTTGCTCTAGGAACCCACATACAAGCCAGTTCTAGAAATATTGGAGTATGCATGTAATAGCACACAATCCATATGATGACATACAAATTGTCCTCTGGGGCAGGTGCAGGTACAGGTTTCAATCTCATAATTAAACCCCAATAATACCTGTAAATGAAAACAATTCAATAAATACCAGTTTCAAATGGTGAGTAGAATATATATAGGAACATGGTTCATGTTTTAACCGAGTCCAATTCAGTTGAAAGTAGTCGTAATCATTTTTTCGTGAACAAATCACCTGAAACTTTCACTGTTTGCAACTGTATAACTACTTCAATATGATCTAGATAAAATTTTCATGAAAATCAATCTGAACATACTCAATGATATGCTTTGTAACAGAACACCAAATACTGAAATGGATTTACATTTTATTGTCTTGATTGGTATAAATTATTAGTTATGTATACAAACTTACCTCAATATCATAGCTCTTGTCCCTCATGCTTGCTTTCACCTTTCCCTTAATGATTTTCAATCCTGCATCAAAATAGCACATTTCCAAACGTCCCGATGAAAGACTCTGTTCACCTCTCTGTAGGTATGCATTTCAAATCGTCACGAAAATAATCATTTATTGCAGATAGTTTTATAATGTTTGCCATTTTGTCACTTCAGATTACAAGAGGTTTGGTTTGGAATATGAAGCTCCCATAAATTAACTATGAATTTATATTCATTTTTATAATTATCTCAGGTAAAATATCGAACTTCCCATTAAATTTTAAATTAATAGGAGTAGGAGTGGAATTCGTTGACAGATGTGACGTCACGTACACCTGAATTAATCTACGACAATAGAAAATTTCTTGAACATCACTAGTTCCATTTCAATATAAAACATTTAAAAAAGAAAATTCCAATTATATTTTGACATTGATACATTAAGGAATGATGACGGTATCCGGCACAAGCTGTTTGAGAGCTAACATTTCTTTCCACATTGTGTAGTTCCACATTGAATTCAAACCTCCATAAGGTCCCCATGTAAAATTTTTTGAAGTTGGACCTCGCGCCAAAACTGAAATCCTAACCTAACTAATATGGTCTATACGAATTCGGAGAATATGAGAAGAAGAAGTTTTTGAGTTCAGGCGAGTTCTGAAATTCAACAGTAAATTCCATCAGTTCTGTCACTGATGCCTCTCTTTCTCTGTTTGTGACGAACGACAAACAGAGAGAGAGGCATCGGTGATAGAACTGACGGTGACGGAAGTTACTGTTGAATTTCAGAACTCGCCTTTCGTGTTCGTGCATGCTTGTTGAGTGTTGAGCAAAAATAATTAACGTGGTCTGTGACTGTGTTGTCCAGGTAGAGCATAGACCTAATAGTATGGACTGGGCATTAGAGTGAGAGGATTGATCCCCACGCCTAAAACGGCATGAACATATTAAACTAAGGGCAACTGCGTCACCACTTACGAGTGACGTCACAATGTATCACTTGTTGCATATTTACATAGCCAAAAATCCGGTTTACAGTGGGGGAGTTGTTGGTTTGTTGATTTGTTTTTGTGATTTTTTGAAGCTATTCGAAGTGTTCAATAGTGCATTGTTTTATTTTTAGGGATATTTAAGACCTTTTCGGAATTTAAGTATGCAACACAAATTACTGATGACGTAACACATGACGATGACGACTATGACGCAGATGCCCTTAGTTGGTTCGGGCCGCAAGAACTTGTATTTGAGGGTTAAGCGACACCCAGTCCATGTTATATTACGTCAATGAGGTAGAGGCACAGGGTAGAGGCTATTTTAAATTCCCGACCTTTAACTCCATTATCCAACGATCCTTGTGATCTCATCCCATTTCCTTATCGGAGACGTACTCACTTCCATACCACAGTTGGATATTCAAGATGTAATTTCAAATCGACTATCTCACTTTCAACAAATAATACAGCATTTTTGGAAGCGTTGGGGCAACGAATATTTGTCAACGCTACAGCAACGATCCAAGTGGAAAACCGATCGAAGTCTTGATCTGAAAGTTGGTGATATGGTCCTACTAAAAGGTGAAAATACTCCTCCAATGAATTGGCCTTTAGGACGGAGTTTGAAACTTCATCTCGGCGCAGACCAGTTGGTACGTGTACCATCTATCAAGACTCAAAGTGGTGAAGTGAAACGCGCGATAAATAAACTATGCAAGCTGCCTATCAATGTTAATGCATCATGAACAATTTATTTATTTTCTTCTTGAAACGCTCAGCCTTTCAACGGGGGCGGCAATGTTGAACCCTTTTCGTTTCATACCCGTGTGATTCATCCGCCTATGGTGGGCGAAAACACGTTGTTACAGTCCATTTGTTGAATATATGTTTATGAAAAGTGAATTGAAGTTTAAATTTGAAAACAAGTAAGCCAAATAATCCATTACATTGTGAACTCCATCTCTACATTTCATTGCCAAATATAATTGTTTGACAAAGAAGGTACTTACTTCACTGCTTACATTTTCAAATCAGGTTTATCATTTTCTTGAAAATTCCAGGAAAATCTTCAGAATTTACTCGAATTTAATGTCTAGCGACCTAAAATATGAACTGTACTAAAGAACTCGTGGTATTGTTTCAACATTCCGATAGCCACGATACAAATATTACTTGCAGTATTGTCAATACGGCGTGCACATGCAAAATTATTGGAATTCAACTCGAAAAATTTAAAGGAAATTAAAATTAGTCAAATATCCATAGGAAACACCCAAAATTTTAGTCAAAAACCCTTGTGATTGTTTACATTTTGCATCGAGCATCAAAATGTCAATGTCACGTCAATTTGAAAAATGACAGTTTGTCTTCTTCTTTTCTAAATTGTTTAAACAAATTGAAGTGCAATGCCATTGGTCAACTTTTGGGTAATCGTTCCGATTAGCTCCACCCAATGTCCGTACCCGTGTAAGCGAAGCTCACTAGATCCAGTGACCCTAGTGCATAGTATGGATATTTGACTAATTTTAATTTCCTTTAAATTTTTCGGGTTGAATTCCAATAATTTTGCATGTGCACGCCGTATTGACAATACTGCAAGTAATATTTGTAACGTGGCTATCGGAATGTTGAAACAATACCACGAGTTCTTTAGTACAGTTCATATTTTAGGTCGCTAGACATTAAATTCGAGTAAATTCTGAAGATTTTCCGGTAAAGTTTCAGAATGATGGATTGCCTCGGATTTCGATAAAATTGTTAGGGGAGCTTCAGAATATCTAAAAATGAATGAAAAGTACAAAAATTCGGCGCGGAAACCACAGCAAGTTCCTTTTCAAAAGGAAAAAAGGGTGAAATTTTAGGTTATGTAACGAAAAAATCACTTTTGATTTGTCACTTTACTTACCATTTTCTGTAAGAAAACGTATCTAACTATATTTTTCTGCAAGAAATATCACCCGAATGTTCATTTATAACGTTCATTCTTTGCAGATTTCCAATTAAAATTTCATTAGAAATGACAAGTAACTGTATTAATTTCGACTTCGATTGAATTGGAGCGACGTTGTCAGATTGTGAATTATATTCAACAATTTCATATTTGAATGATTCGTACAGTTTTATTGATCTTTCGTGGTGTTGGTTCTAAATTCCAATCAATGGAATCTACCTCTTTATAGTTAATATAGATTTCATGATTTTTTTTAATATTTTAAACGTTTTTACGAGAAAGTTTTTGTAGCCGTGTACAAGCATGTCGTTGCACACACAGTCTCCGAACATACCCGAATGATTCAACTTTTACAAAATTCATCCTTCTTGTCGATAGGTCCACGATGAATGTGTTAGGTTGTTAGGTTGGGTCAGGTTAGTTAAGTTTGGTTGGGAGCATGTCGTTGCACACACATTTCGTTCTACCCACACTCTCCGAACATACCCGAATGATTCAACTTTTGCAAAATCCATCCTTCTTGATAGGTCCACAATGAATGTGTTAGGTTAAGTCAGGTTAGTTAGGTTTGGTTGAGATCGATTTAATAAAAACATTTGTTTTTCGCAAAATTAGTTAGGTTTGGTTGGGATAGATTTAATAAAAGTATTACGTTTTACGCGAGTTTAGTAGTTTTGGCTACATTAGATAGTAGTAGTACTTGATTTTTCAATTTGGCAACGTTGTTCGAGAATCGAAACAGTCTAGAGCTGTCAAAATGACGGTACAAACGCACGTTTTTGCGAAATCATTTTTGTGTTACCAGTTTTGAAATTTCGTGAAGTGGGGGTTATAACTTGACGGTTACCGACTTTTGTAACCGGGTTACTCGCAAAAAATTAATTCTAAGATTCATTCTGTAGAAGTTTATTGGGATAAAAGTGGCGAAATCTGGATTGCTTGATTTTTGGTCGGGTTTATCCACTTTTATTTGATTGGCTAGTGAGAAGAGATCACAACCTATAGGATAATGGGTGGACAATGAGATACCAGTAACAATGTTTCGATATTTAAAAGCAATGAAATCAACAAATAAACACGATAAAAATATCGTACACATCAAAATTTCAAAGTGACATGACAATATGATAATTAACTTGTAGCAAATCAAAATATTCCTACCTACGTGTAGGCAACCAACAATTCACGGTTCTAACTGCTCGCGTATCACGGGCCTATCTGAGGTATTAGGGCAAAAAACCAAGTTGGGTTTTCTGCCGTATCTCGAGCATTCTTGTGACAGATCTTTCCAAGCGACGTTGATAGTGACTGTGAGGTGTTTTTGGTTTTTCATTGTTCAAACGCCGCGTTGCCGCGTATTGTCCTGTGCCTGCACCTCCATAGGTGGGTAAAACTAAACAACCCTATTATTTTGTGTATTGAACATTTTTTATTTTATCTCCATAGCTTCCATAGCCTCTATAGCTTTATTGTGATTACGCTACGTCTGCTCTCGTCTTTCCTGTGAAAATCATCACCTTTGCTATCATTAAACCGGATAAGCATCAACCGTGGTTTTTATTCGGCAACCCACCCTGAAAAACCCTGAGATCCGGCGCAACTTGGCGACCAAACGAGGAGCCGAATAAATCATGGTTCTGGATAAATCACCATCGGGAGCAACAGCTTACTTCCTCAGATTCCGAGAAAACCGCGGAAATCAACCTCCCGAGGGACAGAGTTCCAGAAATCCGCCGCTTCAATCCCAGGTTCAAGGCGAACATCAACCCCAGCCCCGAGACGAACATCAACCACAATCTCGAGACGAACACCATCTCCAGGATCAAGGTGATACCTTGAACATATCAGGTAACCTAGGAAATAATTCTTATTTTCCGGGAGCTGCATCTCTGACTTTCACGTCGGCGAATTCATCCGCTGCTGGGTCCACAACGGCCGTATCATCATCAAACCCGTCTTTATTATGTCCGGCGGTATCAAATTGTGAAAATCAGAGGCTAAATTCGTTTCAGGCAGATGTAATTCAAAATTTTCCTCATAGATCGGAATATGCCAATCCGAGTACCCACCAACACCTTTTTCACGATCAGAGCAAAAAACAGATAGACAACGGTAGAACAGATTTGTTTTTGCCAACGTCTGGTACGACTAACACTTTTTATACACTGCCTGCCACAAGTTTAGCAACTTTGAATTCAAATGAATATTTTTCGAATAATTTTGGTTTATATAATGGTGCAACAGGTGTTTCTTCAGTTAATTGCCAAAATTTCAGACATATTCCAACTGTTAATTCGTCAACCAATAATAGGTTTCAAAATCAAATTTTTTGTGAAAATCGTGGAAATACTTATCTCTTACCCGAGTTGAAAGATGTAAGAGTTTTACCCACCTATGATAACGAGGGAGAGTTGCACCCAATCGATTTTTTGGAAAATATTGAAACATATTTTGATGTCCAGCACGTTCCGTTTTCACAATTGAAATTTTACATAAAAAATTTGCTTGGAAGGGCTGTCAAGGTTTGGTTCGACTGTTATAGTTATTTGTTTAATTCGTATCCTGAATTTAAAACAGCATTTTTGGAGCAGTATTGGGGTTCCACATTACAGCTTGGTATCAAGTTAAAATTAGAAGCGGGGAAATATCGGGAAGGAAATTTCGTTGACTATTTTAATTCTCAAGTTTCGTTGGCTAGACATTTGAAACCCACTTATACGCAACAGGAATTAATTGCAATTATCGCACGACATTTCCCTCCTAATATTTCGGCCACTTTGGTCGGAACTGATAACTTGTTATCGGCCTGTAATCGATTGAGACAGGCGGATTATTTCTTCAAAAATAATACGAACAGGTCCTTCTATTCACGAAATGATACAGATCATTCGAATATAAGTTCAGAAAACAGTTTACCCCAACAGACTTATAAAAATTTCAGACAGACCACTAATAAGATACCTTTTAGACATTCCGATAAGAAAAATATTTCCTCACTTTCACTTGAGGCTTCACCGGAGGAAAATGAGTCGGGAAACGAGTGAGTTTCCCACACATGAGTTACTCGTGTGTGGGAGCAGTGTTGATGAAGGAAAACCCAACCTTCACTTCTAACAACAAAAATAAATCAGATAGTCGGAATTCTTTTGTATATAATAATCCAGTGGAAGATTTACTTGACGAATGCGAATTTGACCACAGTTCAGTTGATACAAGGTGCCCAATTATTTTACTGAATATTTATGGTTTTCAATTTCCAGCAATGATAGATACAGGGAGTACAGTAACTGCCTGCTCCATTGAAGTTTGGGAACAGATATCTGATTTTCATAAAAATATACCGCATTTTCCTTGTAATGCCATTCGTGTTGTTGGTGCATTCAAGTCAAAATTTAGGAAGGTATTATCACAAGCCTACATAACTTTCCAGGCTGATAAGGAAACATTTGTTCATGAATTCCTGTTGATTTCTGGCTTATTATATCCTATAATTATTGGAACAGATTTCTTGAGACTTCACAGTGCTTTGGTAGATCTTAAAAATAAAAAAATTATTCTTCAAAAAGAAAATAAAATTACATCCTTAAATGAAGTTGACGTTGATCACAAGTGGGCCAATCCCCCACCCATGAATGTAATTGCCATTATTAATAAAAATTATTCAGCCAAAGATGACATACCTTGCCACACTGATGTTATTGACTTTGATGTCATTACTTCATCCGCAGATATACAGGGTGTTAAAAAAATAATTTTCAAAAACTTACTTTTCAAATACAAAAAAATATTTTCACAAATTCCTGGTCGCACAAACCTTTATTGTCATGAAATTCATCTATCTACCGATAAAGAATTTTTTATAAAAAACTACCCTATCCCAGTTGTACATAGGGAAGCTGTGGAAAAAACCATAAAACAAATGGAAAGTTGGGGAGTTATTGAACGTGCTTCAACCCCATATGTTTCACCTCTCATGACAGCTGTTAAACGTGACGGGTCGGTAAGAGTCTGTTTAGATGCTCGGCACCTGAATTCCTTGATGGTACCAGATTTTGAGAGGGTGTTACGCATAGACGATATTATATCGCGCTTACATGGTAAGAAAATCCTTTCCAAAATAGACCTATCGCACTCGTATTGGCAAATACCGTTACGGGAACAAGACAAAAAGTATACGGGGTTTATGGTAGGTTATAAGACTTATCAGTTTAGAGTTTTGCCGTTTGGGATTTGTACCGCCGTTTCATCGTTCTCAAGGGCCATGTCTATCATCTTTGGAGAAGAATTTTCAGATTTCTTGGTGACCTATGTGGACGATCTCTTAGTGATGTCTGAATCAGTGGACCAACACCTGGAACACCTCGAAAAAGTTTTCTCTCGCTTACTGCAGGCTGGTTTTACTATTAAACTATCGAAGTGTCAGTTTTTCAGGGAGGAGATGCCTTTTTTAGGTTACATTGTCAGTCCAAGAGGAGTTCGTCCAGATCCTGACCGAATCCAGGCTATTGTTGATTACGTCAAGCCAAAAAACGTAAAGGAGGTGCAGAAGTTTTTAGGTCTCTGCAACTATGACCGGGGATTCTCTTCTAGGTTTGCTGCACTTTCAGAGCCATTAACTTCATTATTGCGGAAGAAAAATCGTTGGAATTGGGGTCCTGACCAGGAAGAGGCATTCCAGTCTCTGAAGAGGGAATTACAACAGGCCACGATGCTGTATCATCCTGATCCATCCCTGCCTTGGCACGTGGTGACAGACGCTAGTGACAACGGCATAGCTGCTCAACTTTTTCAGGTTGTCGATGGCGAAAAAAGGGTTGTCGCTTGGGCCAGTCGTCTCCTGCTAGATCGTGAACGGAATTATCATTCCAATGAAAAGGAGGTTCTAGCTGCGTTATGGGCTATCCAGAAATGGAGAGTGTATCTTCTTGGTACTGTGTTCACCCTGTATACAGACAGCCGAGTGCTGACTTATCTCAACAGTTGCAGGCTGCTCTCTCCTAGAATAACTCGCTGGGCATTAGCGTTGCAGGAATTTTCTTTTAATATCATACATGTTGAGGGAAGTAAAAATTACGTAGTCGATGCTCTCTCTAGGCATAGTTGTATCCGATTACCAACCCCTTCAGATAAATGTTTTCAAATTATGCAGCTTCGGCTTCCTGAAAACTTTCGGACGTCCTTAAAAAATATTGAAGATTTCCAATGTTCGGATCTGAAACTGTCGGAAATTAGAAATAATATTCATAGTAACGAGGTCATCTCTAGGAGGTTTTTCATCCTCAAAAACATTTTATATAAGTACGGTCTAGATGAAAACGCTCTATTATGTATACCTGAATCACTCGTAAAAAATTGTATTGAGAGTTATCACTCTGCCTTCGGACATTTCGGAGTATATAAAACTCACGCTGCTATGAAAGATGAGGTTTACTTTCCGAACATGCAACGTCGGATAAAAAAATACATTAAGTCGTGTGACCTTTGCCAAAAGTCGAAAATATCTATCCTGCCGTGTCCACCTCAAGCCCAAATTATCCCAAATTCGAGTAAAGACCTAATTGCAATTGACTGCTTGGGCCCTTTAATCAAAAGCCGTGGAGGCGTGACTTATATTTTAGTTGTACTAAACGTCTTCACCAAACACGTGAAACTCTACCCTCTCAAAAAGGCGACTAGTCTCGCTATTATGAATCGGCTGACTCGGGAATACCTTCCGGTACATGGGCCTATTCAAAGAATGTTGCATGACAATGCAACGCAGTTTACCTCGAAACGTTGGAGGGATACTTTTCAAGACCTAGGGGTAAAGTTAATTTACATTTCTGTACGACACCCTTCTGCGAATCCAAGCGAACGGTGCATGAGAGAGATAGGTAGGATCATGCGAGCTTTTTGCCATGATCAGCAGTCCAAGTGGGGGACTCAGATAAGTATTTTTGAGGACTTCTTGAACTCGGTGGTGCACGAATCGACAGGATTCACTCCGAATGAGCTACAGATGGGTCTTGCAAAACCCAAATTGTTACCTGCTCATTTGTCACCTCCTTCGGAACAGCCGTCCCTATCACAAATGGACAAGCTCATTCTGGCAGAAGCTTCTCTTCGGTCTAAAGCTGCTCGACGTGCGCTTTTACATCCGGGTCGACCATATCACAAGTTCGAACCTCAAGATCTCGTCCTACTAAAAGCAAATAATGTTTCATCAGCTATCAAGTCGGAAACTAAAAAGCTTTTGTTGCTTTTTGAAGGCCCTTTTCGTATAAAGAAAAGAATCCATCAGGATACCTATATTTTAATGTGTGATGATGGACGTGAAAGAGGAATGTTTCACGCCAGTCATCTGAAACGTTATTGTGAGCCATCGTCAACGTAAAGTGTTTTTTGTATCTATATTTTTATTAAACATAAATCATGTTATGGTGAGTCCCATGACGTTTGACTTTTTCCGTCAGTGGCACTCATAGATAGGGGGGCGAAGATGTAGCAAATCAAAATATTCCTACCTACGTGTAGGCAACCAACAATTCACGGTTCTAACTGCTCGCGTATCACGGGCCTATCTGAGGTATTAGGGCAAAAAACCAAGTTGGGTTTTCTGCCGTATCTCGAGCATTCTTGTGACAGATCTTTCCAAGCGACGTTGATAGTGACTGTGAGGTGTTTTTGGTTTTTCATTGTTCAAGGGCGTACCCAGAATTTCAGCTAGGGGGGGGCAGCTCATACCTGTTTCGAGAAGATGGTCGGTCGGGTATATTGAAACAAAAAATCATGGAAATTGACTTTAATTAATTAGTTTGATTATGACACAAAACAAAATATTATATGTATATATATATATATATATATATATATATATATATATATATATATATATATTAATTTAACAGTAATCTCCTCGGATTTGCCAAAAATTTGTCTATGACAGTCTTTTCAATAAACTCACTGTTTTTTTTTTAATAATTGCGATGTACGCTCATCAGACATAAACCTGTAAGCCTTTCTTCCTTATGGACTTATCATTGGAGGACGATGGAGGCGAAATGTAGAGGCAGCACCGTCGATCGGATGCAGACGTTTATCAAGGTTGAAACTCGTTTGTTTTCGTTACATCTTGACTTTATTGATTTCAACAGATCCGGCATCGGCTGCATGGTCATCGCATAACAAATTGTATAATACTTTCTGATATTTATAGTTTTTTCATGTACTTTTTTCTAGTATTAGGTATTCGTTTCAACAACAATAATAAATATCCTTATTAATGAAGAAAATTTTAAAAAAATACTTCACTTTTCGTCAGCTTCTATCGATCTACAAAGCTCAGATACGACCTGTCTTGGAATATAGTTCTCATGTGTGGAGTTCGGCCGGCACCAAAACATTCATTGAAGCTTCTCGATTCTATTCAGAGAAAGGCAATCCGTCTTGTTGGTGATTCTTCGCTCACGGACTTGCTCACTTCATTGGAACATCGTAGAAAGGTCGGAAACTTCTATAGATATTTTCACGGTTGGTGCTCTTCTGATTTGTTATCAATCGTTCCACACTTGGCAATATCTACACGGATGACCCGACGAGTACAGAATTCCCACCCCTTTGTTGTGAACTGAGATAATTTTTTTTCAATAGAACAGCTGATCTTTGAAACTCCTTGCCGAGAGAGGTATTCCTGAGGCTTCCAATTTCAAAAATTCAAACTGAATGTTAATTCGTATCTCCTGTCCCTTGATTCACGCGCTGTTCTTCGAACATTACAGGGCTTCCCTTTCGTGTGAATCTGTATGTAAAAAAAAATTGCTTAAATTTTTTTCAATACGGCGCTGCCTCGACTCCACTACGAATCGTGCCGGTCAAAAAGATCGCTGTAGCGCTGATATTTCTATCCAACAGTAAATTCATTAGCGTTAGCCTACTAGATCACGTCTATATATCTACCTACAATGCTATTTCTCTTCTCTGGAAAAAAAAACTGTCGACCGTAACTAGATAGCGCTAGATGTTGTTTTCTCCAAATTATATTCGGCTTCAATCCTAGATGGCTCTGATTTTCTCGTCAGGAGCGGAAACTACGAGATGCGACGGTTTCGCGGTAGATTTGAATTATATTGCGTCGCTGACCGTATACTATAGTATAGTACATATTATGTTGTAGAATATTCAATCATAGATGTAGAAATATTAAATCAAAATATCTGACTGAAAAGATATTTTCTTTCCAACACTTCATTTTGCGCAGAGCGCTGAGTAGGTTACACGTTTTTAATTCCCACTTGCCAGGAAAATTGACGTTTATTTTATCTTCTAGGGGGGGGGCAGCTGCCCCCCCCTGCCCCTACCTGGGTACGCCCTTGTCATTGTTCAAACGCCGCGTTGCCGCGTATTGTCCTGTGCCTGCACCTCCATAGGTGGGCAAAACTAAACAACCCTATTATTTTGTGTATTGAACATTTTTTATTTTATCTCCATAGCTTCCATAGCCTCTATAGCTTTATTGTGATTACGCTACGTCTGCTCTCGTCTTTCCTGTGAAAATCATCACCTTTGCTATCATTAAACTGGATAACCATCAACCGTGGTTTTTATTCGGCAACCCACCCTGAAAAACCCTGAGATCCGGCGCAAACTTGACACTTGTCATCAAATTTTAAAAATGGAAACAAGTCCTCTACCGAAAAAATAGGGGAAACCTTCAAAAGCGTCGATTGTTTTTTTCGCCACAAAAATCTAAACAAAATCTAATCAGTTGAATCACCAGGATTTCTAGGCATCAGTCGCGCATCATCAGTTAACCAAAAGTCAAAAATTATTCGCGAGTTACTGTTCATATAACATGCGATAACGATGTTGATGTTACATACTTTCTGTTCTGCGGGTGGTTAACCACTGCTGCAATTCTTCGTGATGATGTATTCTGAGACTCTGAGAGTCACCAGTAATTTAGGTTATCGGAAAAAATTCTGGTTAGTAAGTGGTTACTTACTCGCCATATCCTGGTTACATATTCTGTACCCTGGATATAACCCTCAAATGACGTTAGTTTTGAAAACCACATAAATTAATTCTGAATGATATCCAAGGGTTCCAGTATATGAAAAAAACTCGTTTACTTTCTTTTGGTAACTTCTGGAGAGCTCTCTGCTTTCTTTATATCAAATTATGCCACTATTATGAATGATTTGTAAATATGGAAAGTAGATTTGATCTTATACCTCAATTTCTAGATAATTTGGTACTGACAAAAAGTCAGCCAATACTCTATTTTGCAGTCACATATCTGATTAAATTTACCCTCAATATATAATAAAGAAAATATTGATTCTTCCTAGGGAAGAGAAAACCCAAAAATAAACTATATTATAATAATTAATTGCACATATTACACAAATGGTATAACAGCCAGTCAAAACGGAGAGTCGGTATACATATTTTGGAGATATGTTTAGATAGTCATTGATTTTATGAGAAGTTTCAGAGGTAATTATTTCACTGCTCGAAAACTTTCTTTGGATTTCATAGCAAGTGATTGAATTATTTTTTTCAATGAATATAGGGTTCCTTTTTCTCTCAGGGATAGTTAATGTGATGGAACGTTGAGATTTTTAATGTATCTGGTATTACATGGATGGGATATTGTGTGCTCATGTCTGTCTCTGTATACAAATTGTATCCATTCATATTGTTACGAATCTCCTAGCGCCGGCCCTGACGAAATCGTAAAGGCAGATGAGGGATCGCGTCGTCATTTTCCAAGAACTGTTGACTGCCGCCTGGAGAATTCGAGACACGTCATCGGGGCTTGGCTCGAGAATTCTCGATAGGTACGCAGGTGTATATAAGCATCAGGATATCGCGGAAATCACTACCACTCAAAACATTCAAGAAAAAATTGAAACAATATTTAATCGAAAACAATTTCACGCATATTGGAATTTGATTCAAAACGAACTTGATTTCAAGATTTCACGGGTACTTTCAAAAACTAGTACACAATGTTAATGAATTTCCTGCACCTACAATATTTATTTTATCCTTAGTATATAGTATTGTTATATTTTTATTTTTTTGTTCCTTAAATACCATGGTTTCGCCAGCTCAGAATGAAATTGGAGCACCACATATTTTCTTCGTTTTGTTATTGTTTTTTTTCATATTTTTTTTATATTTTCTGTATCACGAATGTTCAATATTAGGTATGATCATGAATGTATTTTTTTACGGTTGGATGGAAGAGCAAGCTCTGCCATGAATTTTTCATGTGCAGATATTGAATCCTGCCTTTTGTTAGGTTCTCTGTACTGAGTTTGTAACCTCTCAATAAAAGCATTTATTATTATTATTATTAAATATCGTAACAGTGGTGTCAGAATTGAGATTTTCCAGGGATAAATCGTAACAATATACATTAGAGCGGATACTGTGAGAAGCTGCATATTGATCTGAAATGTCCTCTAGACGGTTTCTGTTCCAAAATCCTTATGGCGCGTTATTGTAAGATAAATATTTCATTTGCACTACTGGTGCACCCCCATAGAATGAAGCTATCTACATCAGCCAGCAAAATAGAATGTTCTAGAAATCGTATTGTTTGTATTTTTCACGAGAATAATGTATCCACCTCTTCAAAAAACTTTTCAGGCAGTAATTTCTTACCAATTTATTATGTAGTAAAAAAAAATGCCAATAAAAAATATTAGTTGTTTATTACCAAAACCAATAAATACATTTCAACTTACATAACAAAAAACTTGAGCTCACTCAATACCACCAAATGTATCCTCATATAAATTTTGATGACTTCAAAATGGCCTAACCTGAGTTTTCAACTTTACTGTGAACGAGTTGAATTAATTCCTTATACTATGCAACTAAATAAATCTATTCATTGGATTACTTGATTCTTGTGTCTAAAGCAGAGAGAGTTGAATTGATGCTATCCCAAACAGAATTTACCTTTTGAATTTTAAAAATAAAAATTCTTTTTTTTGGCATTTTTCCAAAACTTGAATATCTTGTAGTAGGCAACAACTATGGTATGTGGTTGTAGAAAAAGTACATACCTGAAAATCGGGAATATATTCGGAGGCGGGAAAAATAATTTTTTTGGAGTCTGAAGTTCTGAAAAAATGTTAATCTTTCGTGCCGTTTTGTGATTGATTCGGTGAAATTTGGATGATCTGAAGTGAACCGATCACAATACATATACCTGTAAATACTTTTCTTCTCGATTTTCACCCACAAAAATAAAGTTCTAGAAAAACATTCCTAAACTAACACCCCCTCTTAGCTAATCATTGTCATTTTTAACATTATCTCTAAGTTTGAATATTGGTGATAAGTTTCACCAATTTTCAGGATTTTTCCCCCTTCCAACTGAAATTAGTCAGATCAGTTTATTACATCAAAAGTTTCTATGAATTTCCCACTTTCCAAATGAATTGGCCAATGTTACCAAAAAAAAAAAAGACTCTGAAGCATCAAAAACCTTAACATGGAGAATGTATACTATATAGCTTGGAAAAAACAAGATTTTCTCAGCTAAATAACCTCTTGATGTATTTTGACAATATGTTCCAAGAGAACATGCCAATTTTACTGACCTATAATGATTCCGAAATATTCAGAAAAATAATTATGAATTTTCACATTAATGAGGCATCATTTTCAAATGTTTCGGAACTCTCATATACGCCAAAATCGTCTTTCACAAAATAAATTTTAAAATTTCATCATGCTGCCTATCGGACATGGCTGTCGAGACGATTTCACGTACACACTTAGTATAATTTTCTTCTCAACAATCTAGAACTGCACATGACAAGACAAAAACAACGGAGATATAAATATATCCTATAGGTTAATGAGGCACTTGGGTGTAAAAATATTGCAATGTCAGTACTTAAATGTAAAAAGTTGCTATTGTAAAGTTATAAAGTTCTGTAAGACTATGTTACATAAGAAAAAGAAGAGACACCAGCACATCGGCAATGAAAAAATCATGAAGAATGAAAATCAAATAGAATACGATAACTGTAAGCAACATTACGTTAACATGTATGACAAACCTTTTTGATATTTGGAAACATGTTGTTGACAGCAGAATCTGTTACCATTCAAAAAAAGTGTGACCTATTGCATTTGAAAATTTGGGAGTCACATTTGTATGCCATTTGATATCACTATGAATACTTATATAAGTATAAATGGGAAAACGTCTGTAAAACAAAATTAATAATGGAAATTCTTACTGAACCAGTGCACTGCAAGATTTTTGTTTTTTTCTTATTTCTATGTCCATAACTTTCTTAACTGGATTCTGATAAAAGAAATTGAATGATCATCAGATAAACAACAAAATCTCAAACCATCAACAAAATTTCGAAATATCGAAAAATTTTCACAAACCTTATCAAAGTTTCCATTGTTATCATTTTGAAATTTCATCAACACGGGTCTAGTATTGCAGAAATTTGAGTCATATCGCCTTTATGTGTACAGTATGTTTGATTTATTTGAAATGGCGTTTCAAGAATATGGCACACAAAAAACAATAGGTTCCAGATAAATTACGTTCTACTATCGAAGAAGTATATACTATCCGAACTTTTATATTTTGAAATGAGTTTCGTTCACTATTTTCATTCGACATATTTCCCTAGCAGAATTAAAAAGTGATTGAGATAAAAATGGCACGGCTGTTTGTATAATCTTTCACGGTGAAACAGTCAATTATTTTATCTGTGCCATATTAACTTGGTTCCAACTGAACATTTCAGCATCTGTGCAAAATAACCAGTGAGTACTTCACAATCAACAGCGATATATAGGCTATCACATAACTGAAAAGCCACACAAAATACATTTTCAGAGCCAGGCTGGGAATACCCCATATCTTGAAATATCTACTAAAATCAAAGTTCAAAAAGCTCGCTTGAACAAAAACTCGTTAATGATACAAAACACTGAGCAAAAGAAAAACAATTGAAAAATGCATCAGATGTAGTACGTAGTGAAGTTCTTCTTCTTTAAAAAGTTGCTTTGACACATTTGCAATGCTGTCACTAATATTTTATGAGTTGTTTTGGGAACAACTCCTAGAAATATGTATATTAAATTGAGGAAATAGTACTATGAAATTATGCCATCAGCAACTTCAGGGGGCACTTCGTTCATTCACCAAATTGAATGAAGACTATTATTACTATAATCATTTGTCCCGCGATTGACACATTAAAGTTGTTTCTATGTGTCTTCCAATAAAAAATGGCTGCTGTACTGTAGACAAAGATTCTCAACAAACTAGCATTGATCAATTTTTTATATTCTGGGCATTGATGACCTCCAAGGAACTTTTCCGATCAATATATTATCAGTGCAAAAACATTACCTTCATTTAATTTATTTAACTTGACGTCGATATCTCAAAAGTCAATAGTGAACTATTATTTCGAGAAATCACATTATCTCCCCTTTACTTCTTATAAAAATCATCTACCTTATCTTGGACCTATTAAAATAAATGGCTCATATATAAAAGAAGGCGACCATATCAAATATTTAGGCATCATGATAGACAGGCATTTAAAATGGAATTTCCAAATTGATTATCTAATAAAAAAATTACGCCCTCTATTGCCAAAATTCAAATTTCTTCATAACATTCTTAGTGAAAAACAGATGGATATGATTTATTTTTCTTTATTTCAATCTCAAATATATTATGGTATACTGTCATGGGGGGGAGTTAATGAGAATTATCTGAAAAATTTGGAAAATTCACAAAAATGGTTCTTGAAAATCATTTATGGTAAAAATATTCGATATTCCTCCAATAAATTATTTTGTGAAAGTGAAAAAATGGATATCAGACAATTATTTTGTCTTAATATAATAACATATTTTCTCATAAAAACTGCTGTGAGTATAATAAACATTTATATAATACACGAAATGAAAACAAAATTACTGCTAAAAATAAAATTTCCAAAGCCAAATCACAAAAAAACTTTTTATATTTAGCATCATTTATTTACGATAAATTACCAAATTCGATTGAAGAAACAAAGTCAAAATATTCCTACTTACTTACTTACTTACTGGTGAAAAAATGGATTCTTGAAACTCCCAGATTATTTTTCCTGAATCTTATAGAATTGAAATTTTCCATGGGACTGCCAGTGTGCTGATTATACTGTCATTTTCATTTATTGTTCAAATGTTATTATATTATTAAATCATTTATTTTTAATCCATAATAATTATTCAATAAAATATCTAATCCTTACAAGTGCAATAACTTCGTAAGGTTTAAATATTTATTCACATATTATTTATTTTAAAATTGTAATATTGAGGTTTATTGTGAATGAATTGTTATTATTATTATTATACAAGTGTAAAGGCGCAGATTTCTAATCTACCGCGAAAAGTGGCTGCGTTAATCAAAAATAATTTCTTCTGAATCAAACACATCATATAAATCATCAACTTCTTGAAAAACGTTTTGCCTATCGCAAAAATATATACATGTATTTTTGTGATAGGCAAATTCAAGTTATACAATAAGTTGCTGTCTAATAGGAAGTGCCTCATTCAGAAGGAATTGTTTTTTATTATTATTATTAAGTTATACAATAAGTTGCTGACTAATAGGAAGTGCCTCATTCAGAAGGAATTGTTTTTGATTATTATTATTATTATTAAGTTATACAATAAGTTGCTGACTAATAGGAAGTGCCTCATTCAGAAGGAATTGTTTTTGATTATTATTATTATTATTAACACTTCATCATCCCAAGAGACCTTACAGTTTATAGCAGGGATACAACAAACATATCTTAATTGAACTGAACTCAAGAAAAAGAAAGGAAGTTCAGTTCTAAAAAATATGAATTTAACTTGTATCATCAACAAATGATTGAATCTGAAATACCAGCATTTAATTTTTTAAATAGAATTCAATAAATATATCTTCAAATGTTTTTTTAAGATTTTGCTTTTCATTAACGCAGCATTGAAAATTTGCCCTTCTATACTTCTACAGAATTCACTATTGATTTTTGCTTTTTTCAGATTGTGGTAGGTTACTAACCCAAAAAAACTACGAAGGAAACGTTCATCCACAACAAAATAATGACTTAACAGTGAAGTTCAAGTTTGCCTTGAGGTGTATTTGCAGATAATTTTTCATTTATCGTAATCTCGCCATATCTGCCTTAACACACGAGGACTCTGAATTTCAGACTCAAATAATTGCCAGCTTCCTCCAGAGTGCCCCAGCCTGACTCTAACAGCGCAAAACTCCCAAATTTAATTGAATCACACAAACCACCACCTCTCACCATTTTCACTAAAATTAATTCCTAATTAAATGCATTTTTTTTGTCTTTAAGATATTTTTAATAATTTCTCGATGATCTGTCATGTATAGCGAAACTTAATAAAAATATAGATTCATAAGAATATAAAATAATAAATAAAAAAAATGGTTCACATAATACCAACATTGCCGAGATATCACAATATAATATTAAAAAAACGATGTTACATATATATATACACGCACACACGGACACATCTACCTGTACACAACATAGAAACCGAAAGTTGGCAAGAGACAACAGTCCCATCTATACAATAGAGGTTCGTATATTTGTTTTCATTTCTTCTAAAGTTCACGATATATGTAACGTAGCGGTAGCAGGGGGAATCCAAAATTTATGCGTATTATATAGCGAACTAGGACTAATCATGCATCCTTTTTACCGTTCATGGCCAACTGCGTTGCGTTCCGCAACGTTTTCTCAGCTACTCCTGCAGCCATTTGCTGCATACCGTTTTCGACGTAGCCTTGTACTATTGTCTTCATGAACTGAAAGCAGGCACGGAATATAATCAGATAATCGGCCATATTCAAATGCGAGGATTTGGTTTATAGGGGCCGTTCATAAAATACGTCACACTAAAATCAGCTTTTTTTGACCCCCCCCCCATTGTCAAGCTGTGTCACACGTTTTGTGACCCCCCCTAGAAATATTTCGTCACAAAAACTAAGACCCCCCTGCTAAGTATGATAAATTCTAAACGATAGTACACAAATTCTGAAAATTAAATATATATAAATATATATGTATATATATATATATATATATATATATATATATATATATATATATATATATATATATATATATATAATAGATGTATTAGTGTCTGTATGATTAACAATGGAATGAAATTATAGCGGCATTCAGACAAATCATAAGAATTTGAGAAAAATAAACTTCTTCGAGCGGGATTCGAACCCACGACCTTCCGTTCTCTAGGCGGATGCTCTACCATTGAGCTATCGAAGACCCTGAGTTCTCCATCGCAAATTTCGGAAGTCATTTATTTCAAATTCTATTGTTAGTTGTTATCATTCAATCGAGAACCTTCGGCGGTTTTCGACTGACAGAGGTGTTAGGTGGGAAGGATACACACTCATTATCATATGGTCTTAGTACCAAATTGAAAGGTTCAATTGGGTACTGTCAGATTTGACAACTCGTTTCCTCGATTTACAATTAACGAACATGAGCTCGTGTAACAGAATTCCTTGCCATGTCTTTTTCAGCGAACAAGCTGTCAGATCTCACAGATCTGTAAAAACCGAACGCGTCTATTGCAACATTGATTACAGCCTTTAGAAAAAAAGACTGTAAATATAAGATCAACGAAAGCAACATACCGCCATAGATTCATTTCTTGCACTAAACAAATCTCAATAAGTCCGACATCTCCGCCATCATTTTTCTATTTGGTTATCCCAAGTGCAAATTCAATTTGCTGAAGAAGCGTTTCATGCAATTGCGTGAGATCAATTGCTGCTTTCTTTTTGAGAGTTTCAAGCCCCAGGGATCTCATTTCTAGCCTCACCAACGGTGGAATATGACACCTCTCATTTTTCAACCAATAGTAAAGCGAAAATTAGCAGCCCCGGGACTTGAAACACTAAAAAAGAAAGCTGCATATATGTGCATCAACTCCGTAGTATGACCTTGTCAACTTATACAAAACATGTCGACAGGGTAGCAGATTACTGCTTGGTGTCTGTTCTATAAGCCAGCCATACATCATGCAACTTTTGTGATACGGGTATGAAAGAAATAGAAATCTCTCGTATGCCACTTGCCATTCATATTACCTTATGCCAGTCGTTTGTGCAATAAGCATTCATTCTGATACCATCCCACTTCACCACGAGTAAAACAGGAGGTACATATTTTGACGTCTGATGCCAACAAATCTCGAAATCATCATCTTTGTGGATTTTTTGTGATATATCACGAAATATTCGACTGGCTTGATTATTTATCGACTACGGTGAGATGAGAATGCATAAAAAATGATCTTAAAGTAATTATATAAGTTCGATATTATTATTCTCACCTATACAGTAAAATGTTTACATGTAGCAGTCTATGAATAATCCACACATGTTTTGTGTTACATTGAAAATTCGGTAATTATCCAAGACAAAATACAAGAATAATTGAAACTTCAGAATTATTGGCATCAGACATCGCTTGTCATCAATTAGGCAATCACGTGACACAAAATGGCGGTTGTTGGCACACAAGTTAGCATTCGCACTATAATTGTCATTGTGTTGCTAGTCCTTTGGTAGTATATATTGAATTTCTTACTATTTTCGGATATCCAGTGAGGTTGAAGGTAATATTGAAATGGAGAGTGGTTACCTAAACACATGGATGTTGATGAACAGAGACGTTGGTGAAAGGCAGGCTTGAAAATAAATCTGAATCTTTTGTTCCCATTTTGATCATTGTTACAGGTAGAAAATGGAGTTGGGATTAGTCAATAATGTAGAACATCGCGCGTGGAATATTTCTGAACGGAACAATCCGATTATGTCCCTCTTGTTACAAATATTGTATCATATTTGGTTTTTCAGTGACAGCTTTTTTTCTCGAATGCAGCTGAAGGTTTATGAAAGTTTGGAGAAAGATCAAATCTGAGAAACAAGAGTCTGTAGTGGGATTTCAACCATATAGAATTGGGGATTTAATCATCACCGAAAAGTAGATTATAATACTTTTTTATATCTACATATGTATTTCTTCGACTTTGTCAATAAGATGTAAATCTTCAAATTTTGGTTTGAGGTGGCCTTAACTTCATGGAAATCCATAGTTATTACGCTATAAGGTAGAACACGATTAAATTTCCACAAAATTTTATTGTCTTCGCGACATGTTTCGATACACTGTATCTTTTTCAAGCGAATGTATTATAAACACTAAATTATTATTCTTTGTTGAAAGCTCCTTAAATACATCAGGGCCTACTCTAATTATCCCTGATTCCTAGAATAACACAAATGATGATGAAATTATGCAACTGATACTGATTCCTAGAATTATACACTGATAATGATTATGATATGTGAACCTAGTTACTACTTATTAATTGAATAAGTTCAACAAAGGGGAACTATTGAGATCCAATTGATCATTTAGCAAACAATTTGAATTTTTCAGTTTATTGATTTCCAAAAATTCTAAGTATTTAAGTCTAATGCCCTTATTTTCAACATGCAGAATTTCGAAATTTTTATCGAAGTCATGGCCTTCCTCTAAAATGTGATTGGCATATGATGAATGAGTTGTTTGAGTTGTTATCAAGAATAACAAAGATAAAACAATGAAAAATCGGGAGTTTATAAATTGAATGGTGGATCTTGCTCCAAAGTATATATTGGCCAGACAGGTAGACCATTCAAAAGCCGCATACGTGAACATCGTATGAATTATGAAAAGAAAACAACTCATTCATCATATGCCAATCACATTTTGGGGGAAGGCCATGACTTCAAGAAAAATTTCGAAATTCTGCATGTTGAAAATAAGAGCATTAGACTTAATTACTCAGAATTTTTGGAAATCAATAAACTGAAAAATTCAAATTGTTTGCTAAATGATCAATTGGATCTCAATAGTTTCCCTTTGTTGAACTTATTCAATTAATAAGTAGTAACTAGGTTCAGATATCATAATCATTATCAGTGTATAATTCTAGGAATCAGTATCAGTTGTATAATTTCAGGAATCATCATCATTTGTGTTATTCTAGGAATCAGGGATATTTAGAGTAGGCCCTGATGTATTTAAGGAGCTTTCAACAAAGAATAATTCAGTGTTTATAATACATTCGCTTGAAAAAGATACAGTGTATCGAAACATGTCGCGAAGACAATAAAATTTTGTGGAAATTTAATCGTGTTCTACCTTATAGCGTAAATGTAAATCTTCAGACAATAAGGTATATTTTGATTTGACTTGATTGATTTCTGTGACGGAATAAAGTTCAGGAGTAATTGTTCGATTTGTGACTAGCTTCGAATTTTGCGCTCAAACCCTTGAAGGTGTCATTGCGCCCGATTATGAAATCACAAGCATATGAACATTAGCAGCTTCAATTTCATCATTAAAGGTGGATTTATGCAACAGTTATTTCAACTTCAATTCATCACCAAAGGTGGATTTATGCAACAGTAATTTTAACTTCAAATGAAGGGAGATCTTTTCAAATAAGATTCTTTCAATGATTGCCCTTACGAGTTCTAGTGGTATTGTCATTCGACCTGTCATTTGAGCATGTGCAAAGGCAAATTACACTTTGACTTAGAAGGGTTGGATTATCTAAAGTGAAAATTTGGTGCATAAAAATGTCTACTTAAAGTAGATTTATATTTCATAGTGGAAGTGCAAGTGAAAGTTGAAGTGAAAATTACTTTTGCATAAATCCACCTTGATCATCTGAGGGCAAATAATGTTCTTATGTATGAATTCAAGTACTGTGGTTGATCCCTTTACAGCACAATTCTCAATTATCCTTTTTACAAGAGGCGTGCAAGCATACACATACGTCAATGAAAACGAATGTGTTTGTTTCTTGTTCCAACCAAGAATACAATGAAAGATGAATGGCAATATATTGCAAAAAAACATATGTAGAAATCTTCACCACCAAATTTTCTCCTAAAATTGATTCTACAATAAAGTTCTGTTTCAAAATTTCTGATTGGCTTAAATAAATTGGATTTTATCGAATAAAACATCATTACAATATCAAAATCGGGACATATTTTAGAATCTCCTTACACGTTTTTATCTAAAATAAAAAAAAAATCCTTCTAATCTTTTATGCCAACATCTTGATTGATGTGACTTGCAAGGAAGTTCTTCTTACAGTGGCTTCCCGAGTTCAATAGAATTTGCTGAGAAAATAATGATTTTCTGCCAGATAAGCCCCAGAATTTGCTACTTTATAGTACCCGAAAGGGCAACATATTTATTGTGATGAAAATCATGCAATGAAATTTTTGACGTCATGCTAATAATACTCATTTGATACATACGCTGTTTTCTTAGTTTTCTTTTTCTGAAATAGGCATGCTAAAAATGGGATTAATAATCATATTAGTCACAGATGTCTGAAGAGTGAGAAACCTGCACAATTCTCATGAAAATCAAGTTCGACTAAATGTTATTCATTTTCCTCTACAACAATTTTTGTCAATGCTTCATTGGAAACTTAAAGACAATAATTAGTGGAACATCAGAATAGCATTGGCTTCAGCAAATGTATCTTTAGGAAATAAGTAATCATAGGCAAATGAACTTTGAACTATGAACCTGAAATTTCAATTCAATTAAAACAGCAAAATTTGATGTACACAGAAATCATGTATTTTTTCTGAAAAAAAAGGGTAAATATCGTTGCGTCATCTTCACTTTTTCAGTTCCGAAATTGATAACTTAAAATAAAAAATTTGCGCGTTTCTTGACAGGTTATCATTACTCTTTGAAATTAACAGCAGTACTTAAGAAACACCCAGTACAATTTATATTAACACAATCGGACAACCTTCACACACCAGCATGATGAAAAATTTTCTTGAATTGATAAAAATACCAGAATTTCTTCTTTTGAGAATTCTATCTCCAATGGTGGCCATGATCAAAAATCGATAAGTCTTATTTTTCATGAGAATTGAGGCAGATCAAGAAACCGAAAGAGTTTCCGGATGAAATTCCATTCATGGATCAGAGAGGGTTAGAGATTAGTAAAAAAAGATTAGTGCTTTGAATGCAGAAATTTTCTTATTGCAAAGAGTTGTTTACAATACTCACATTTTCCCAAATAAAGTTTGCCGTCTCGTCTATGTACGAGCCTATATCTCTCATTTCTCCGCTATATCTATAAAAACAAATAAAAATTCATAAATTTCAAACGAACAAATAGTTATTTTTGAACAATCGTCCAAAGAGTTATGCTTTTGAAAACTGTCTTTATTACACAGTGTAACCCATTACTGTCACAAAATTCTAAGCTAACAGTGATTAATCAATCAGGTATCTGCTGCACTGTCTAGTTAATAAATAAATAAAGTATCACTTGACAGTTGCAACATATTTCAATTGCAAGTATTCTAAAAAGCTCAAGGTAGATAATCTAGTTAGGTTGAAGACATGTCAGCTGTCATTCGGTTCATTTCTTTGCCTATTTGACACAAAAGTGGTCACGTTTGTATTCCTAGATTAATTTTTTTTTAACGCTTTGATGTTCAACCACTGTATTTTTGCTGGTATTCGAGGGATGTTTCACTTCCGTAAAATTTGAACACCAAAGCAGAATGTCTAGTGTATTTCGGGATTTCTTCAAAGATTTCAGGAGGGATTTCTGGATTTCAACAAGATTTCTAACGAATTTTGTACACCAGAAATCCGAAGTGAAAAATTTCAAAAATTCAATTGCTTATAATTATTTTCTTATAAATACAAGTATTCTACTAAAAAAACATACACTTTATATTTGCATGTTTTTTCCTGAGAAAAGTTCGATGATTTAAAAATTAAAAAAAAAATTCAAATTGGCATGTCTAGGGCCTAAAGATGAACCATATATATCTTAATGTGACGCGCTTGTGTATTTCAAAATGAAGAATTTTTTTTTCACATTCTAATAACGGCCGCGAGTCTGCGTCACATCCAAACCGTTAGATTATCATATAAGAGCTTTTTTTTAGGTTCACTTAACATCCCCTCAGAAAATCTGACGCGCTCGAGATTATTATTTTATTATTTTCAACCCTTACGTACGACCACCCCCACCATGGAAACAATCAGATTAACATACGTACATTTTTAAAAATATGTAGGACATAGATGATATTATTATCTGACGCAACAGTTTTATTTTACATTTTTGAAAGTCTATAGCCGCTTCCCCCACCGATGAAAAAGTATACATTATATAAGGTTTTTTCTTTTTATCACCTAAGCTTCGCAACCCAATAGGTCTCTATGACGCTGAGTAAATCCCGATTTGGCATCGTGGGCTCTCCTACTATTAGAAGGCAATGTAGAGAAATGTGTTTGATGTTGCTGTCTTTGAGATGATGTGCTTTCAAATCGGGTTTGGCTAGGGAAGATAATGATTATGCATGGTATCCATGCAGAGAATATTGTTTGGCAATATCAACTGTATGGATCTAGAAAACTTTTCCTAGAGATCAATTACCCTAACACCAAACTGATATTTTTGCACTCGACGTGCGTTTCGCTAACAAGGTTAGCATCTTCAGGAGAAGAAAATTTATACTAAATCTGAAGCTGTTAGTTGTTTATATGCCTAAAATTTTGGTCGAATTTGGACTTTATTGTTACAGTTCTAATTAATTTCTCGATAATGAACTCACTACCTGTAAGTTCCGTCATCTGTTAGTATTGATTATTCTGATTACTTCCTCAACAATAAATTGAAAAGCAGGCCGAAAGGGATAGGTCCCTTGTCACCATTCATGCTGTTATTACATTTTGCTATTTTGAGACTCTCACATGCATCGAGTGGTCTTGTGTCATGCACATGCTTGATCAGTTTCAGATTGCTCTCACCAATTTCGTGGTCATTGTATGTTGGGCCACACTGGATTTTTCTACCCTTCCATATTTTATGTGTGCTCTTTGAAACGGGTTTTAATAGCTCGTTGGCTCTGGCCGATGTACTCTGTTGCAATCTTGACAACTGATCTCGTGAAATCCCGACTTCTCTGAGTTTTTAGTTTATCTTTTGGGTTACCAAGAAGCTGTTGTGATTTGTTTCCTTTGAAAAAAGATGAGTACGACAATGAAAGGAGAGTTATTAGGTACGTAGCTGAAGTGAACGGTTTTAACCCAGAGATAGTTGATAAGATAATTGGAAAATGTAAGTTTAGGGAAACACTTCGTAATTCTTCGGCTTTTCAAAAAGATGAGATAAACGAAAAGTTTATAGTAATCCCATGTGAACCTCAATGCACTGAAGGGCTCCAACAGATATTTGACAAAGTAAATATGAAAGTTGCATATAAAACTTCTTACAAATTACAACAGCTCATTGGTAACCCAGAAGATAAACTAGAAAACTCAGAGAAGTCGGGAATTTACGAGATCAGTTGTCAAGATTTCAACAACAAGTACATCGGCCAGAGCCGAAGACCCATTAAAACCCGTTTCAAAGAGCATTTTGCACATATAAAATATGGAAGAGTAGAAAAATCCAGTGTGGCCCAACACACAATGACCACAAAATTGGTGAAAGCAATCTTAAACTGATCAATCATGTGCATGACACAAGACTACTCGATGCATGTGAGAGTCTCGAAATAGCAAAATGTAAAAACAGCAATGGTGACAAGGGACCTATCGCTTTCAGCCCGCTTTTCAATTTATTGTTGAGGAAGTAATCAGAATAATCAATACTAACAGATGACGGAACTTCAATCAATCAATCAACTTTATTACCCAAGAAACATTACATGTTTATAGTAGGGAAATATTTAAAAGAATGAGAAAAATATATATATACATATATATATATATATATATTGCAGGTAGTGAGTTCATTATCGAGAAATTAATTAGAATAATTAACAGTAACAAACAAAGTTGATATCGGACCAAAAACTTTAGGTACATGAACAACTAATGGTCGGTTCATACACCACACTTTTACTTTATCTTTTACTTTTACCTTAAGAATGGAATTGGACCGTTCATACACCAGTGTTAAAGTAAACAGGACGCATGCGCAGTGATCAAAAACAAAAGAAGAAGAAGAAGTAATCGTGGGTTATGTCATTGATTTTGATTTGCAATTTGCTATTTTTTTTATATCTTATATCTGAATTCACAGAAGATCCATTTTATATCATTTCTGTAAAATAGTCAGAAGAAGAACAGGGCTACGTTTTCTTATACTGTTGGTGGCACTGCTTGCAGTGATGACTTCATATGCACGCATGCGCAGTCCCTAAAATTATCTCATTCTAAAGTAAAAGTTCTCATCCTTAAACTGAAAGTGCCGTATATGAACGCCTCGATTGATTTAAATTGTGACAACTTTCTTCAAGTAAAAGTAAAAGATAAAGTAAAAGTGTGGTGTATGAACCGACCATAACCCTAGCTTTAGATTTAGTATCAATTTTCTTCTCCTGAAGATGCTAACCTTGTTAGCGAAACGCGCGTCTAGTGCAAAAATATCAGCTTGGTGTTAGGGTAATTGATCTATAGAAAAAATTTCAACTTTCACACCAAAGGTTCCAACTCATCGTTTATTATGTATGGATTTAATTAAGAGTATTGCCCTCAAAATTGCAGCCCGAAATTCTCGAAATACCAGGATATTTTCAGTTTCCATTTGCTCAATAAATTTCTTGCGTTCATCCCTACACAAAAGAATTAAAATAACATACAATAAATTCAGCCAGAATGTTAACCTGTTTTACATGGCAATTTTTGCTACCTTTACATTCGTTTATTATTGTGTCAACTCATCACATGTCAATTCATTACTAATATTTTATTTCACTATTCTATAATGCTAGGAATGAAGTTTTCCCATTAAATGAATGAATGTTGAAAGTATAAAACCGCTTGCTCTGACTACAGTTGTATTGAGCATAACATTTTGCATGATCGTAGAAAACTACAGTATTCCAATTACTCTTACCTAACGTACGCCCATGTACCTAGCGTGATGAAGGCAATCGCCATACCCATATTGCAGATGTTGGCCAACGAGTAGAGACCGATGAAACCAAATATTCCCGATGTAATATAAAATAAGACAGCTAAAGCGAAAAATACAGCGGGTGTCCTAGCGGATTTGAATATATTTTTGCTTTCATTGTGGGCTTTGAACTGTATGAATGTTTCTTCTATATCCTGAGAAAAAATAAGTAACAATAGTTAAAAAGTGTTTTTTAGTTAAAGTAGAGAAAACCGTAAGACGAAATGAAATGTTGATCGTCCCCAAGATGCTTTCCAAAATTCCTGAGGTCAAGTGGATAAAAATATTGATTTAAAACATAAAACACCAAGTGGACAAAAGTATCTTTCGATTGATCTTCTTTATATTGTTAGGAGGAAAAAACTCTACCATATTTTTTGATGAAACATTTTTCAGGCTGTCAAAATCATATCTACTAGGGAGACGTCAATGTGTTGCAGCCACTGAAGGAGTTCAAGAGTACAAATCAAAATGGATGACAGTTGAACGTGGAGTACCTCAAGGATCGATTTTGGGACCGATTTTATTCCTCTTGTATATCAATGATTTGCCACAAGCAGTATCTCAAATGGTGAATATGTTTGCTGATGATAATTCATTAATAATACGGAAACAATCCAATGACAATTTGTTAGAAACAATTCCTGGACCTCTAGAAATTCTGGAAAAATGGTATGATGCAAATAATTTCAAATTGAATAATCCAAAATCGAGTGCTATCAAGTTCAGTTTTAGAAAAAGGAACAGACACTGAAAATTACCCATAAGAATAAAAATATTGAAACATGTCAACATACAAAATTTCTTGGTATTGAAATTGATGCCCAGCAAAATTGGAAAGTGCATATTAACAGCTTGACAAGGAAACTTTGGTCATTTACATTTGCATTGCAAACAATTAAATTATTCGTTACCAAAATACAGCCATCAAAGCATATTACGCTTATATATATTCCAGAATGAAGTATGGAATTATATTTTGGGGAAATTCTTTCGAAATTACCAGAATTTTCAAAATACAAAAATCCTGCATAAGAAGTATCTTTCACCTTAAAAGAAGGGACAGTTGCAAGGAAGTCTTCAAGGAACAGGGAATACTCACTCTGCCATGTATATACATAATATATGAATGTGCATATTTTGCAATGGAAAATTATGAAGAATTCATGAAGAATTATGAAACAGTAAATCTTTACAACACCAGATATACAAAACTTAAATTACAACAAACACGATATGCCCAAGTTCTGAAATTCAAGCAGTATTTATCAGAAAAAGCATTTTATCGTGTTTTAGATTTTTATAATTGATTTTATTTTATTTATTCATTTTTACATATTCGTTCCACACTGTAAAGTATTATGGAATAAAGTGATTATTATGATAGTGCCATTGAGAAATACAATGAAAACATTTTGGCACTGAAACACTTGAAAATAAAATTAGTTTTCCTATTGAAAAATAAAACTATTAGCGACGAAACCCGAACATTTCTGTCAGACTTCTGTCTACATGGTGTTATGTTTTCCTGGAATCAATCTTTTATAAGAATCCAGGCCAATCAATATTTCAACAGTGTCTTAACAAAAAAAAAACAATACCTTTTCTAGCTGTTCTTTGTACGTTTGACTGAACTCATCTCCACCCATCTTCTTCTTACTACTGAACTGACTGATGGCCTTATCTCTAACCCTGCGATGTTCGGATTCGATCGATTCGGTTTTCAAGTAAGGTTTGGTACCGCCGCAAATTTCTTCCATCATTGAAACGTAGACTTCTTTCGCGTCGGCGACAGCAGACAGGTTGTTCGCTTCAGCTGTTGCCTGCATACAATAAAAATGTTCATCTAGGGCATAAATGCTCCACACTGTATACCAGTCTTATAAGGGATGGGGTCAAGAGTAGAATTTATTCTCGTGTGTGACAATATAAAATTGTACACTGTCGTCAAGCGCATACTATACTACATATACAATAATGATGTAAGTGGTAAGCATACTAAAAATATATAAAATATGACATCTCAAACTGATAAAATATATTAGGACAATATGAAATCGATAAAAGTCTCTATCAATAAAGTAATATAAGACATGCACCTCAAGACATTATGGGTGAAAATACATGAAAAAACTTCAATATTGGAACTCAGGCATCAGGAAAAGAAATTTGTAAACTCTTCAGTTTCATAAAATACATTTTTTGAAAAAACCTTTTACCTGCTTTTGAAAATTTTACCCTCCACTCAGTTGGAATCAAATTGTAAAATTTAATGGATATCTGAAGGAGTTGTGATTCTTCGAAAAGCGAAAGTATGGCATTATGACTAATTTTAGTTTAGTATCGTACGAGGCTGGTCCAATAAGTACTTAGCTTCACCGTCCTATGGCGCCACTATCGCAGGAGGAATTTACTGTCATGTAGTACATTCTCGTAGACGGCTACAGTCAAAATTTCAGCCGAATCGGACTCTTAGTTTTGTTTTGACGGCGTGTGGAAGCGGGCGTGTTCATAAACGTTACAAAAATGGAAAAAGAGCAATATCAGTCACTGATTCGATTCTTGTGTTTCGAAGAGAAATCGCGCAGAGAAATCAAAGAGCGATTGAATGCAGTTTACGGAGACCCTTCTCCTTCGATGGCGACTGTCAAAAATTGGTTTAAAAAGTTTCAATGTGGTCGCACGTCGGTTTTTGATGAGCGACGACCAGGAGACCCGGAAACGGCTACCACGGACGACAACGTGAAAGAAATTCACGATCTCTTCAGAGCAGTGTTTGAAGCTGTTCATGCGCAATCCGAAGGAGTTTCTGCGTCGTTTCGTGGCCGTCGACGAAACATGGATCCACTGGTACATACCAGAGACCAAGGAACAGTCAAAACAGTGGACTTTACCCAACGAACGTGCTCCGAAGAAGGCGAAGACTGTCCGATTGGCCGGAGAGGTGATGGCTACCGTTTTCTGGGATTCACAAGGTGTGATCTATATCGACTACCTGGAGAAGGGCACAACAATAACAGGGCTTTACTATGCCGAGTTATTGGACCGATTCAATGCCGAATTGAAGAAAAAACGGCCCTTGGCTAAGAAAAAAAGTGCTCTTCCACCATGACAATGCACCGGCTCACACTTTCGCCGTGGCTGTGGACAAATTGTTTAAATTAGGCAACGAACTACTTCCCCATCCAGCGTATTCTCCAGATTTGGGCCCGTGCGATTTCTTTTTGTTTCCGAACTTGAAAAAGTCACTCGCCGGACAGAAATTTGAATCGAATGAGGAGGTAATCGCCGCAACGGAGTGCTACTTCACAGACCTTCAGAAAACGTATTTTTCGGACGAGTTAAAAGATTTGAAATGTCGCTGGGTCAAGTGTATCGAGCTGAAAGGAGATTATGTTTAGAAATAAATCGCCACTTTTCCAAAAATTTTCGTTTTTCTTCTGTAGGCTAAGTACTTATCGGACCACCCTCGTATTTATTTAGGAATAATAGAAAAATAGAATAGAAATAAAAAATACAAAAAATGAGTTATGAAATCAGATCTTTATATGGCAATAAAAAAAAATCTGATAATAAATGTTTTATTCTATTGTGATAAACGATTGCTGTCGTATATTTGTTTTAATTTTCATCAATGTCAAATTTCCTGAAAAGCTTGTCGAGTGATTGTGTTCATCACTGTTTATTTTGAACATTAAATTTGAATGCTTGAATTTAATTCCATAGGACATGGTACTGCGAAAAATAGCATGGTAGGCCATGAAGAGCAGATAAGTGTTGAAAGAAATATTATAGAGTGGGTGTGGTTCTCAATATCTTTCATAAAGAGCTATACTATAATGATGTAAAAGTTTGAGAATTGGTAACAAGAGAATGACCACAGGGACTGGAATATAATATCGATTATTTCATTTAAGCATTTTTCAGCCAATCGGAGGAAATGATTTTCACTGTAATTTCGATAATACACATGGATTGACTTTTTAATCCTTAATATGTTTTTCCCGTTAAAACATGGACTGACTTTTTAATCCTTAATACGTTTTTCCCGTTAAAGGAGGAATATAACTATAAAATTAGACAAACAAAAATTGAACTGACATTACATTAAATAATCTGGTTTTATAGATTCCATCGAGTAAATAATTCATTTGACAATACAATAATCAACTTACCACAAGCATAGATTTTGGTTCAGGAAGTTCGTTTCCTTCATAAATTTGCATATAAGATTTGCAATATTGCACGAAATCCCTCACTTTAACTTTATCCCCGTTAATTTTTTTCAGGACTAAATTTTCTGGTGATAACAGCATCGGCACCAGTACTTTGAGATTGTCTTTGAATTCGGAATCGATTTCTGAAACACACCAAAATAATTATAGTGGAGAGAACGATATTTTTGTCACTTGATGAAATCACATGAAAGAGGTAATTATTTTATTCATCAAGATAAAAAAAACATAAGTTATGCAGGGTGTTACAGAATGGATACAGTAGAATTCCTTTTATTTATTAATCTTGCATACCTATGGACTTAGTCCAATTACTATTATGCACAGTCCTATCCAAACTTGTCAACTATCCCGGATCTAACCACAAAAAAAGGTCTAAACATCACGAGGCAAAAACGCTGAAATGGTCAATAGAATATCAGTGATTTCGATAAAGATGACATTTAGGTTTTGATAATGAATTGTTGCAAATATAAAGAGTGGTCAAACGGATATCAGTTGCACTGAAATCAGTGGAGGCGAGAACTTCATGAAGGAAAATATTATTCCTGAGAATATTGAAAATGAATGAGATCTGACATTTTTTGCAGCTATTTTAGGGAAATTATTTTACAATCTTCCAGTAGTTTCTCAGAAGAGAGTTGCAACGAGTATGTTTCATATTTTTCAAATGTAGCAAAGCGTTTGCACACTTCTAACATGTTGATAAAAGATAGGGCTACGATGAAAACTATCGAAAGATGGCATTAGTTATGTCTTTTCCATGTCATGTCTTTACAGTTTTCTTATGGACGTCGTAGCAATTCAAAAACAGAACGTAAATTGTTTGTCAATGCCGTGAATAGTTTATATTTCAATAATTATTATAAAGTTTAAAGTTCAATTTGCAGCATAAAACTATATTGCCAATACTATTTTGAAGCCTCATTATAATCCAGTCAATAACGGTAAAAAAAGTGTAAACTGTGTTTTTATTCCTTAGAGCACAAATTTTTTTAATTTGGATTTAGGTTCTACTTACCATCTATATCACAGTCTACCCTGTGCCGGGGGTTGCTTTTTCCCTGGGGATGGATGCCACCCCTTCTTGGGGGTGAAAAATTTTTCATTGAAAATAAGTGTGGAAATCGATGAATTGACTAGTTCTGAGCAACCTTTATTCTATGAAATGGTGAAATGTGAAATGGTCGGTATTCAGGCAAAAAAAAAACGTTTTCAGATTTTTTTGCGAATTACCGGAACAAAATGCATTTAATCGAAAAACCTGTAGAGACCAAAGTTATAACTTATACAAAAACGAAGAATCGTGTATTTATATATTTTATATAAAAGTTCCTTGCATTAAAACTGAGCGAGGTATGAAGAGAATGACAAACTTGGCCGTTCAAACAAACTTTGCCGTGCATTGTCAAGTAAACAAAAATAGCGACATTAGAGTGTAGATGACGTCACATAACACGTCCCAAATGCCTGACTAACAATCATAGTCCTCTGAAAACGGTGGTTGTATATGCCGAAGCATTGTTTATAGAGATATACGATAGTTAGCCAAGCATATGGAGATATCATTAGAAGAGATAGATATTACGGGTAAATAGCATTAGTGATTTCGTTTCAGTCATGTCTTTTCTTATATTTTTCTTTCGGACGTCGTGGCCTGAATCACATATTGTGTCGATTACTTATACATAATACGAAAAGTTGGTTAAATCAACATAAGTTATCTTTGAATTTTTCTAAATCTTCTTACATGTACATTTCGAAACGAATTTTGAATGACCCTAAAAATGCGTTTAAATTCTATGGTGATACAATAGAATACAAGCCAGTTACGAAACTTCTATGATTATATATTGATGAAATGAAATGGTCATGGAATAAACATATTGAACATTCACGACACAAACTCTCCCCGATAATTGGTATCTCATTCAAAATAAGACACCACATTCCTAATAAATATATGATGAATATTTATCATTGCCTCATAAATTCAAAATAACAATATTTGATAGCTATTTGGGGTTCAGCTAATATTTCCCTTATCAAGCCACTACAAAAATTGCAGAATAAAAAAATAAAATTTATTTTGAAACTAGGTTTTCGAGAGCCAACCATTAATTTATATAAGCCTAAAGAATTACTTGATTTGAAGACCACGTATAAATTCAAAGTGAGCAGCATATTCATTCAATTTGTCAAGGACAAAATGAAATCATCTTAAGTCAATGATTTTCATCTGCATAATACCCGCCAGAACACAGCCTTGAGATCCTGTAATTCCAAAACCAGTTTTGGGCAGAAGTCAATTCTTCATAATGGAATTGATATTTACAATTCAATTCCAAACAAACTTGAAGAAAATAAAAAGCAAAATCTTATTCAAGAAACATTTAAAGACATATTTCTGATTCAATCATTTGTTGATGATACTAGTTGAATTTGTATTTATTATAACTCAATAACTTATTTTTTTAAGTTTAGTTTTAATTAAGATATGTTTGTTGTATCCTTGTTATTAACTTTAAGGTTTCTTGGGATAATAAAGTGTTTATAATAATAATAATTCAAAAACAGAAATGGAATTTTTTGTCATTGTCGTAGATCATTCATATTTTAATTATTATTCTAATATCTAAACATACATTTCCTGTCATTTCAGTCGAACTGACAAACATAAATCTGCACCAATTTCACCCTTCACAAAGGGGAATTTTGTCATATATTGCCAAGTGAACGGAAATATCTGCAATGTGGTGAAGATCCTCTTTACACACGCTTTGGTAAACTAGCTGATCTATTAACAATAGCTGAAGCTTCTCATTTCGCCATCTACCGACGAGAAGCGAAACACTCCCGGCCTTTTCAGTTAAATCTTTCGAACTGACGGACAGCCAACGTTAGGCGTTTATGTAATACGACTGCTAAAAACTTCTTACTCACCGCCGAGTCTTCCGTCGAAAGTCGGGCTGGTAGCGACTTTTATGCCCGGGTGGGGCATCAGGAAGCAAGCGATCTCCGTGAAACACGAACTGATGTGCCTCCTCAGCGATTGCAATTCCGAGTGTTGGTGTTCGTTGACTTCGAGACGCTTCTCGAGAATTTGTTTACCGCCCGCGGCGCCGTACGGGGCCTCGTACGGGAAGCGCCAGTCCCTCACGAGGAATTGCAGCCTTTGGAAGGGCGTCGTGCCGGAATCGGCCAAGGCAAGCCTGCCGTATTCAGTAAAGAGCTGTTAAGAGATTCAGTTGTAGTGTGAGTTCTGAACGATCGTACGAGATGTCGAGGGAGTCACGGATACCCTGTCAACTAGCGACAAATATCAAACGGGGAAGGAAATAAAAACTGCGAGGAACAACTTCTATGCCTACTGGAGTCAATAATATCCCAAACCATATACAGTGGCACACATGTAATCCACACAATTTGGAGGTTAGTTTCTGCTTCATTTGTTTTTAGTAGCCACATGACATACTGGGAAAATTCATGTGACAGTTCAAGCACATCAAGTGACAAATAAAGTGGAGCTTATTTTCACTAATATAGACCAAATGAAAGCTACATATCAAACCAAGTTTTTTTCAACTGATGCCATTTTTACAAATAAAGTCCGTAGAATTGTTCTAACCGCAAGGAACAAGTAGGAAGTAGGAAAGGTTGTTTCCCAGTAACTCATGAATCTGTCATGTGATTTACTCAAAAATCTTTTGATGGAGATAAGGATTATGCATGATTTTTTTTTGTGATAAATTAATCATTTATATCTTCATGACGTTTAAAAAAAACATAAAGAGGCTTGAAAATATTCAAAGTATTTTCCTAAGTGAAATGCAAAACAAATTTGAGCAGTTCAAAGACGACCATCTAGCGCGCGCTTTAGATGATGTTTGTTTACTCTGAGCGTTTTAGTTGCTATACAGATCATGGAAGAAGCTAAAACAACTTCTCACTTGTTATAGAAATACACCCAATAAAGTATTTGAAGCAATGCTAAAGTACGGAAAGCAATGGTGCTATTATAACTAAGTGTGTATTTGCCAGAAGTAAGTTCGGTTTTAAACTAACCTAAGCTGTTTTAAAAACGTCGGAATATAGATTTACAATGAAGATTTTTGCTGTGGGCGTTTTATGAATACTAATTTATGTAATGGACTCAAATACATCATATAAAATGTTCACCTCACAGCTTGCACTCCTTTGATCTCTGCGTACGTAAATTTATCTATTTCGGTGAACTATCTGATTGTGCTTAGATAAAACCCCTTTCGGTCACCGTTGTAGGTTCACTAGAAATCGCACACAGGAATACAGGTTTGAAATATTCTTCCACTAACACGGTATGAATATCTATGGCAATAAATGTATTGTTGTGTCATCTGATCTCACATTCGGCCAATGGTGACGCGTTTTATAAGGTTGAATTTCCCTCGCTGAATCTTAGATTTTCATATGATATTGTTTGAGTTTGAATAATAAATGAAAAAATACATTTGGAATATAATGACGACATTAAATTTGAATTTTATGTATATTGCCTATTGGAATTGTTTGAATATATGATTTTTTGTATTGTTTGTTTGAAAAAATTCTGCTTGTCAACTTTATGTGTGTTACTGTTAAACAATAATATAACATACAAATCTCCATACAAAGGTTGGGGTTCAAATTCTTGTCTTGTATAATTGGGCTAAAAAAATTAATTCTTACATTTTGCATTGAGCTATTCATTTATCAATAAACGATTTTGGACATGACTTCCACCACTTACTATTAATATTCGGGTTTCGGCTTCAATTTATCGCTATTTTGTTGCATAATGGTTGTGTTAACATTACAACACCATAAAACGGTCAGATCAAAAATATTTCTCATGTATGACAAAATAGAAAAAAAACTGGCCTCTCTCCTACCCTAACTTCATGAAAGCTATAGCAATACACTAACCTGTAAATGCTGTAAATCGTCCTCTTGTATATTACTTGACAAATTGTAAATCTGTACTGAACTCAGCATTGTGCTGAGGGCGAAAATTGTGGCACATTCTTTCACTGTACTCTTACTGTCCCACGTTCCTTGGGTGTCTAATAGTATCACAGCAACCTAGAAAATAAATATGAGCTGTTTCTAAAAAAAAAAATACACACTGCAATATGAAAGCGTTATCGTTTGAATGAGATGGCCCAGTGTAAAAAGCGAAGGAATACATGGTGTGTTGATTTTACCTAAAATAGAAAACAGATCCACTATTTTTCTTTTGGAAATTATGTAATACAACATAGTTATAAAGGAAGGTACCATACATTATGAAAAACGTCAAAACAGAGGGTTTTGAATTATGATGCTAGATATACGTAAAAAACGAGAGGAAAAACTTTTTTTATCCATCAATTAAAAATATGTTTTATCGCCAAAAAAGGTCTTATGGAACTTGGAAATTCATTGTGCATATTCAGTCATAGGTTTGCACTATAGATATACACACATACATACATAATTTAAATGCAAATATACATGAAAATTCAACCTACAAATATAAGATCTGATGAAATCTTTGACATAATACCTCCATCTAATGTCAACTAACTTTATTCTGAGGTGTAAATAAATTAACAGACCGGGAGCACACGACAAAAACTTTGTATGATTTTATTCTCCGCCATATTAATACAATGACTAGTTTAAATCATGCAAGAAAGGTATATAATAAAGTAAGGTTCGGCTCATATTTCAAATGGGTTCTGTTGATTAAAGTAGGAAAACCAATGCCTTCAACTTAAAACAATGATTATTGAAAATATCAGTAGCAATTCCACCTACGTTAGGACAGCTTAATGTCTAACGCTAACTTAAAATTAATAATTAGTCCCGATTTTTGATGACACGAATAAGTCCACAGCTCTTTCGATGAAAAACGAGTAGGTACCTACACAATAGCACTTTGATGCAGGTTCAGCAATTCATCACGAATCCCACAAAGGCTTCAGTGTGGTGTATTCATATGAAGAAATAAACAATTGGATGGATCATACCTTGGATTATTTACTCGTGCTTTGCCTCAAATGCCTCCCTTACGTTCTTCGCTTTGATGGTTCAGCTGCTTTTTCTCGTTGATGGGAATAGAATTGATTGTGTATTGGATTTTTTCTTATTGTCAAAAAAAAACTGTCACCTCTCACCACCAATCCAAAAACACCAAATCTCAATCAACTTACATCATTTTATCTTACGCCAGTGGCGTGAACGTCTACTGATATTTTCAATAAACATTGTTTTGAGTTGAAGGCATTGGTTTTCCTACTTCAATCAACAGAACCCATTTGAAATATGAGCCCGTTACATTGGCGCCCAACGTGGGACCCGAACCCACGACCCAGAGATTAAGAGTCTCAACCAAAACCAAGAAACGATAAATGAAATAATATAACATGCCACTTCAAAATAGGCGCGGCACAGTATTAACCTCGGAACCATTCTTTTACTTAGGTTTGAATGATTTTCGTGAAAAAAAAAGTTTATACACCGGTTGAGCAGAACAAACTGGCTCTTACAGTGTTCAAACATTTTTCTTACCCCCAGTAAGTTTGTAACCGTGGATGATATAAAAAACCTTTTTTTCCGATTGACAGCAGATATTAATTTTGCAGACAATTATCAATTTGCAGAGTATTACTTTTCCTGCCTAGGCAGCAAAAGTAATACTTTGCTTATTGATATGTATCTGGAGGAGTAAGTACTTCTAAGTCGCTAGCACTGTCCATAATGTTGACATAGTATAATTACTATGAACATATACATTTCCATAGCAACCAACTATTTCAACACTTGCAATTTCTACCAAATTTCGTTTCAAATTATCACTACAGGAAAAATAAAAATATTGTGAAAATTGTAATAAATTGCAAATACAATAATTATCCTACACATATCAATATAAACAATAGAAGAAAAAATGAAGGTACATCCTTGCTATCGTTTGAACATTCTATGAATATGGCCGAAAATCAAATCATGCAATTATTTTGTCATGACCTCCTGGTCTATATGAGGCGTTGAACGTCCAATCGTCAAACTATTACAAATTCATTAGCGTATTCGTGTTAATGAACTTCTTGATTAAATGATTAATTGCCCATAACTAATCAAACAATTACATTTTAAAACCACTTCCTTTATGGTTATTTTACAACTGTTTCAAAATAATTTTAGAGTAACAATGTTTAACTATCTTCAATAAAAATACTCGGTGAAAACGAAAAAATGGCATGTGTTGAACCTCTCATATTTTCATTAAAATTTGTACATGGAGGAAGAGGAAAAACTCCGTATGTACATTTGAAATGTCTGTTTGACAAAACATCAAACTTTTTAGCTAATGTTATATACAAATCTGGATCTATATTCCAACTATTAATATCTAAAAATATCAGGTTTGAAGAGAGATATGTTAACAGTTCTCTCTGTGACTGGGCTAATTTGTGCAGACGTTTGCGGTGATAATGCCGATCAAAAACTGGGTCAAAATTTATGTGACGCACACATAGCAGGTCAGAGACGATAATTTATTTAACCTCATCATTAACTTCACTTACAATCTGAGATGCGCACATAACCAAAATGCGAAAAATATCATCAATAATAGCTGATAGATAACATGGTTTTCAATTTGTGACATGATAAATTACATTGCGGACATAGCCCTCACACTTCATGGAATGAACACACTAATCAACAAGATTGAAATTTTTGTGTGAAAATGAAAACTTTTAACTAATACCCCAAAGCCAAACCAAAACCAACGCAGGTTTTGCTAACCACAAACAAACGGCAACTTGAAACGAATTAATACTAAATCTACAGTATTACAAAATGTACATTGGCCAAAGTCGACGAGGTATCAAAACGCGTTTCAACGAGCAGCAATATGCTATTTTATGATAGGAAAGAACGAAAATATCTAGGAATGACCAGCAAGCTTTGGATTTTCTGTTGAATTGATCCGATATCATCCACTAATTTATATTATTATCCATTAGTTATTGGTTACATTTGGACCATACTCTAGTGAGAACCTTTTTTGCGGTCTTGCATGTGATGAGTGAAAACATACCTACCTTGTTCATGAATTTTCTGCATAGATCCCGAATTATTCTTCATAAATCCAAACATGTTAGTAGAAGATCTCGAATGACTGTGATAGAGCAGTTAGTCATGATATAGAAGCGTTCAGAAAGAAAATGAAAGCTACATCTCAAGGCAAATTTCAGAGTGACAGTTTGTGGTCGTATATTTTAGTTTGTTTTCGTGTATTGAAAGTTTCAGTTCAAGTTCTGTTATCATTATACCGAATGTCTATTTTTACCAAACCAGCAGGAAAAACATAACAATATACAGCTGCTTGGACAAGTGACAAGTGAATCCTCAAGTGAACCTATTATTTTTCAGTAGACATTATTAAATCAACGTTTTCAAATTGATAAAGAAGTCACAGAATTATTTAAATACGAGATTGGAACTTTGAAGTGTCTCCAAAACAAATCTTACTGGAACCAAAGGGTAAGGAGATTTTTTTTTGAGTTTTTTTTTTCTTAGAGAATCTGCTAGGGACATATGGTAAAAATGTTTTCAGAAGAGTAAATACTAGGGAAATATATATGAGATAAGTTCACTGTTCTATAATATTATTGGGATCACATCTTGAGAATTAATAACTCGGTCGTCCCTTGGCTTGTACTAGACACATGAATTATTTTGAGGATAACTTGTAATTGTAACTTCTAGACTTGGCTGTCCTGAAAGCCTAAGCCAAAACCATTTTTGCACCAAGTGAGAATTTTAACAGAAATACCACCTACAAGCTGATTCGACCTTTTCTGATGGAATCAACCACCTTTATTATAATGAATTCACAAGTGGGTAAAATCTCTGAATATAAATAGTCATTCAAAAATACCTTTTTAAAAAGAAACTATAAAAATGGAAGAAATAATGTGATATGAGTCATCTCTCAAACTGTTCAAGAAATGTATTTTGTGCAGCTCCATAATGAAAGTCATTTGCGATTCCACGATGATATGAGTTCTGAAAGGGCAATAAAGTTTGGAACTTAAACGTCGCAGAATTTTTTTTTTTTTTCATGGAAAATATGAATATTTGTGGAAAAAACTATTAAGGAAGGTAATATAAGGTATGACAGGGACCTGGCAATTAAAAACATGTGTCTTTCATTGTTTTTATTGCGCAAAAAAGGAGGAATTGCCCGTTTTCTAACCTCTGAGGAACTATAGCTTCCTGACCTAATGAAAACGCTGCCCATTGACTTCGTGGTCAGCAGCTCAAAATGTATGAGTTTCAAAAAAAAAAACAGACTTGAATTTTTGCGACAAAAATTCTGTGTCCTGTGATACCAAATTTTCAAATGTAAAATCGTAGAATTTCAGCTCAAGATTTCAATGAATGAAAAATGATTGTGTTCCGATAGTTTGATGATGCAAAAAAGAAAGTGTGGAATATGATTTCGTCTGATCTTTGAAGGGCTATAAATTGCGAATAGGAGAGTGCCGCCTTTTGACTTTAGATTCATGTTCAGCAGCTTAGAATACATAAGTTGACTCAAAATTTTTTTGAAAAGTAGGTGATATAATTCAACTGAACCCTCACCAAATAGAAGAAATAAAAAAAAAACATTTCAGCAAACCGCTAAAAGCTTATTGCTAGGAAACCATGTTATTGTAATAAACATTTTTTTAAGGCCTTTGGTTTCAGGGTTGGGATGATTGAAATCAAGTGATAGAAATCACGATTAAAATCATGATTTAAATCGCTTGATTTTTAAAATTAAAATCATGATTTAAATCAATTTTTGTTTTTTCTATTTAGAACCAGATAACAACATAATATAAAAGTTTTCTCAAAGATTAAAAGGAGTATCTGCTTTTAGCAAAAACAACAAAAAAGAAGTACATAATTCCAAATTCTTGAACTAAACGTAACACCTAAATTTTATTACGGTATATTTTCAGTCCATTCTTTTTCGTTATACAATTTAAACAAAAACACGAGTTTTCCTCCTTTTTTTATGCCTAATCTGTTTCTAATATCCGAGTGTGTACAACTAGCGAAATAAGTGAAATTGTTGGGCAACGTCAATTTATAGGTTAAGAAGGAAAACAAGCCTCGACAGGAATATTCTTGTAAAAAGCACAACAAACGCGTTCGTGTTCGTGCCTCACTCGGCGAGTGTATAGTGTATAGGACAGAAGGAAAACAAATCGCGAGAAGAATTTTCTTGCAAGAAGCGCGACAAATGCGTTGTCACAAGTTTTTGAGCCGCAAATTGGAATAAAATTTTTAGACTTATACATTAAAATAATCAAAAATAATTTCAAACAATCAAAATGTTCAAATTTTATATTCAAATTAAAAAAATCAAATAAATTGTGATTTAAAAAAAAATCAATGATTTTTGATTTTTATAATAAAAATCAGATTCTGCCCCACCCCATTTGGTTTATATAGAAATGAACGAAAATGCAGTTTTCAATGTGTTTGTATGTGTTAATATTTCATTTTCATTCCATTATGTATACCCATGCTTTGTCAAAGAGAATTATTTTCTATTTCCCTGAAGTATATTTTGATTTAACAGAATTTAAATAGGAAGCATGAGTAAAGTGTTTCCAGTTCTAAGCTTACCTTTTCACCAGTAACTAATTCAGTTATAAAAACCTCTGACCACATCAGAATTCCAGTAGTATCCCTTTCTGATCCCCCTTTCCAAGAAAAACCTTCTAGGGGAGAATCCTCTGATCCTATCCACTCTGATGTATTTTGTTTTAAAACATACTGAAAAAATAATATTGTTAGACCAATTTCCAAATCATCAGACTACAATTGGAAGTATGATGCATTTCTGTTCCTCGAATATAAGACAAAGAAACATTTAGAGGATACTCATGCTGGGCTGATAATATATAAATGAAATTTGTTTCAAAAATGTTGCATACCTTTGCATTCATGTATCTTAAAAAAAAGTCGAGTAAGAATGATTTTCCATGTCGAAAAGCACCAGCAACCGATATCACTACAACATATCTATCCTTCAACTCTTCTTTCATTAGCACTTTTTTGAGAGCTTCCTCATCTAGCTTGAATGAGTGATCTGCATCTGCAACAACTATAGGTACCGCATGTGGTTTGTTCATTATGTTCTCGAACTCATTTTCATCTGAAACAGAAATTTCTTTTCTTATATTTGACATTCTGAATTATTATGAACAGCTGACAAATGAAAGGTTATAACAGCAATCAAACGATAAGTTTTAATGGAATTTGAACCGTTGAAAATGCTGACAAGAATATTTTAGAATATTTATCACGGATTTCCGACGTAATTTAAATAGTTTAATTTTTGACCACAAAAAAGGTTAACAGGAATTCATGGAGCTTTGGCAATAACATTGGGCTTCTTAAATTATCAAATACCTTCTGTAGAAGAATCTTTTTTGGTGAATTGGCTACTTTGCTTTGATCTAGACATCTTTTCGGCAACTTTTTATTTTCTTTTCCTCAATAAAATTTCTTGATATTCCACTTTGACAGAACAATAAAATGATAACGACAAATGACAGTAGACGTGGACAATCTTTTACATTGGCCGCGTTCGCGTTAAAAACACCGATCTTAAATATAAACTGGATGAGCATTGCCATATAGTAAAATTACGCCAACTAGTATATGACGTTTTGGAGCAAAGCACATGCGCATTAACGAAATGTCAAACATGGGCGTCTCCGTTGGGTTAGTAGGAAATATTTTCATCTCACTGAAAATGGTCTCGAAAATTAGGCGACTAATTAAAAAAAAATATTTTTAAACGTGTGTTCTGTATCTGGAGTCTCAAAAAATACCAGTTTTAAATAATTTATAGTTCAATACTTCATAGGAATTCTGACGAGAAGGAAATGTTTTCAGTAGAATCTGCAACTTAAATTATTAAGTAACAATGAAGAAGTAGCAATTAACAATTATCAAGTAGAAAGTAATGAAAAAGAAGGCATTTATGCACCTAATTCTAATAATAATTCAAGCTTTCAGAAGTGTATCAACCTCTCAAATAAACTTTGACTAACATTTTTCATTTGTTTTTATATTTCCTAGCTTCGTTTTGGAGAATTGAGACTAAAATACCGTTGTTTTCCTGAAGTGGTCCACCAGCATTGTATCTACACTCGTTCACATTCAACGAACAGTAAAACAATCGCAAATAAAATATTTGAAAAAAATTTGGTTATGATCATATGCTCCATTACAACCTGCACATTAGAGACGAATATTCTACAGTAATTAAAGTAAGGAAGTTAAAAGTTGGCCAACTCTTACTTGTTACTTGATAATTTGGTTGCATGAATCGACAACAGTAAATTAGACGCTTCAACTAATCATTAATAATTGTTCCTTGACAATTGAAGTTGCATGAATCCACCTCAAGTAATTTAGTTTATCTTATCCGCTAGAGGAAGCTGTTGTACAGCAAATTAATTGTCGTGATCTTGTAAATATAGTAAGTGAAAATATTTACTATGATTTTATTATAAACATGAGTGGTAAAACCAGTATAATACAGCTGTCAAGTAAGGAACTTGAAAAAAAAATCAAATGACCCAACCTGTATTTGATAGAAATAAAGCGGTAATATGTTTTTTTTTTCAGTTTGTTTAATAAAAAATGGTAATATTCATTTCGCATTAAGGGCTTGGTGAACTCAATAAATTATTACCACACTTTTATTAGCTTGGTATCTATGTAAGTGATTTTCACCAATTTCACCAAAGGCTGATCACAACTATATTATTAATTCTATGTATGAGACTGGCCACTATCACATTCGAAATGATTAGGTGAAATAAAGAATACAATGCGAATAGTAGTGGTACAAATATAATTTTCATTATTTTAAAAATACATCAATATAATACTAATCACGTAATCTATTTAACCAAGAGCATTTCTTCGTGCATATACATTTTACAGAGTCATGCTATTAGTACATCCAGACATGTGTGAATATGTCATTGATGTATGCATATGATTTTTGAGCAGAGATTGGTTAAGCATATATTCAAGCTTTTTTAATAATAATGTAATTTGCACAGGGGTAAAGGGTCGATGACAATACAATTATCAATTATCCTGGAGCTGACCCGCATAATAATAATAATAAAAATGCGTGTTTCTTTAGTTTTTTCAATTTACAATTTATTAATAACATATTTGTGAAATGAAAATAAACCACAAAAACAAATACATATACAACAGGCAATGTTATTGATTTTGAAATATCACAAGTCTACTGAAATTTTTACGTATCACTGAACCTCTTTCCATTTCTGTTTGCTTTTTAGATATAGCATAAAACCTCAGTTTGGTATAATGTGTGATGGTTAATTTGATCAATCTTGAAATATGGTTTTCAGAAAATGTTGAACAATCAAGGTGGTGATTTTCTAAGGACCTGAATACTGTTTTTCCATCAGATACAAAGTTTAGGTAACATCTTAACACGAATTTATCAAAATATTGTTTTTCCTTGGGAAGTTTATTGTTCGTGTGTTAGTGAGTAACATTTTTATATGTACCTCAACGAATTTTATAATTAATTATAATATAATTTTTTATATTTAAGATCGGTGGTTAAAAAGCTTACAGTGCTCAAAGCTGCTTCACAAAATTAGACATTCCGCCCACATATATTCCGCCATGTAAAACTGTCAAATTTTGTGAAGCAGTTTTAAGCGCTGTAAGCTGGTAGGCTGGATTCAGACAGATCCAAAATCCAATGATCAGATAGCTTTCTGATTGGTCTAAATTGCTCTAAATTTAAATTTGGACCAATCAGAGAGCTATCTGATCGTCGTACAATCGGATTTTTGATCTGTCTGAATCTTGAATCCAGTCTTAGACGCGGGGATTGGACAATTTAATCTTCCGAAAGCACAGTACGAAGTTAACCAAATAGTTACTGGTTCTCACAGTAGTTGATATTCGCCAAATATTTGTTGGGGTCAAGTAGGATTTTTTGGCAAAATACAGTTTTTCGAATTGGTATCAGAAAGTTTGTAACCGCATCGTTTACGCCAAGATGCAGAGAAACCTTGGTGCAGTGACGAAAAATCGTAAGTCCAAATTCTCGATCTCTCGTATTCTTGATTTCGAATAATTTCAACTGAATAAATCCCTTCGAGAGATTGCCAAGAGAGGCGCACTTCATCAATCCTGGTAATGTAAACGTTTCACATGGCAGTTTTATAGTTTATAGGCATTTGAAAACACTCGCCTGAATGATAACTTTTATTCCACGAATTTAAATTTTGTTTTCGCATCCTCTTCTTGCGTGCTATTATCATTTGACGTCAATTTTGATACTAATTTACAAAACTATCTTTTATTCCATAATATGTTTGAAACTATCATATATTTTTCAAGACTGAGAAGTAATTTTCCTGCGGTAGATACTTTAATTTAATATGGAAATGAATATTATATTAGGCACTATTAAGACCACAAACAATGCAAAATGCTTCATTAAAAAAGTAATTACAGATAAAAAATTCACTCAACAATAGCAATAGAAACGATAAAAACGTGGGAAGTACAATGTAAAATGAAACGAACAAAAGTTAATAGAATAAAATTGAATATTGAGTTTATTCGAACTTCCAAACGCATTGAAAATCCAAATATTCAGGGCTATTCACTAAGTGAAGTGGTTATCGCAGTTGCTAACCGTCGTAGCGACTCTGATAATAACTTGCCATAACGACGGTGGTAAGCTGTTTTTCCTTAACAAGATATCTAAAGCAGTTGCCTGTGAACCACTACTCACAGCAACTGGTCATTATAGTAGCAACTTAACTTGAAAAGTGAATACCAATTTCGCGCTTAGCAACTGACCTTGAACATAACGACAATTTTTAGTCGCTATCCATAACAACTCTGCTTAGTGAATAGCCCTGATTAAATCCCCGTTGGTAAGGGCTAAGCTCTTTATAAGGTGGCCTTTTTACACAAATTTTGTGTACTAATGATTCATGATTCTATTGGTGAACGACGGATTCAAGTGGTTCTAATACATGACGTCATCAACTCGCACGCCATCTTGAACCAAAACTACCGCGATAAATACCACAGAGTTTTGGTTTGTCGCATTAACTTGCATGAACGCTTCCATTGACAATTGTCAATTGTGAGAACATTCCTAAAATAAAAGATCGATGAATCAGGCATCATCGTTCTAGTTGTACAGTCATTCGTTCTGTAATATGCACAGGCGCAAAGTACACTTTCACTTCAAAGAGTTGAATTTTACAAAATGGTCGAATGAAAATAAGAAGTTCATCTTTTACTCAAAAAATAAACCGAATAAAACTCCTTCATATTGATTCTCTTCATAAAATGAAACTATCCCAATCATTTCGCCAAAAATGAAATAAAATTTTCGAATTTTAAAAATGTTTGAGTGTGAACAACATTCATGCACAACAGCCCTCAAATCAATTATATGCGACCTTTAAATTTGAAAACGAACTTTGCTCAGAAATCAATATAACACAATGGTGTAATAGGGAAGAATATCGACCGACGAGGGCGCTAGTGGTGGTCAAACTATATCCACCATTTTGAAATAGTTACCTTGTTTACATTTATGAAATAACGCGATAAACTAAAATACAGTCAGTTGCCCTCGCTAGACAAGATTTTGGTGGTTTTATTGCTATATTTTCATTGTACGAAATTTTTCTCGTGAAGGTTAATATAACTGTGTTCATGATGCATTGAATAGCCGCACAATACTATTCTTTGGAGGTGTACATAGATGCATTGTGTTTCAAAATATAATATTTGTTCCAGGACACTTTTTAGTTTTGGTGTAGTGTTAGTGAACCAAAGAGGCTTATTTTATTACATGAATGATGAAATTCGCCATAACTTCGCCTAAAAATAAACAAACAGACTCACCAAGTAACCAAGAAATCATCTCTTTTGAAATGCAAGGAACACACTGAAACCGCTCTAGATGGTGATTTATGCAGCTTCAGTTCAATTTTCCAAGCCTTGTACCTGTCTAATTTCTCTTTCAATCCACTCTCCGTAATGTTTTCCACCAAAGATGTATTTCTCTTTGGAAACGTGTGGAAAGACAACCTTTGGATTTCGGTTCCTGAGTTGCGGCAACTTAGCACCAAACACTTTATACGGCTCACTGAGCGATCTGCATCCATGATTGTTTGATATTATTAATTAAAAAAACAACTTTAGATGAGATTTCCTGAATAATCACCGCAGAGAACTCAATAAATTCAAACACAAAAAATGGAAGCCGTTTGTTTGTCAAATAATAGCAGTGCGTTATATTTCCGCCAGACGTCGCATAAAATTATGAACTTCCCAATAGTAGATTATACCACGAGTCAATAATATGATAGCTATAAGTCTCGAGAGAATGATAGTTGTTATTGTGAGTAGTATCCTCCACTTCATTTACAACTAATTTATTTATCACAAATAAATGATTCTTAAGTTTCATTCATCTCAAATCTCAATACAAATAGACAAACACTACCTACGGGTTTGACACTGACACTCCTTCTCTTCTCATTTATTGGAGACTGACACATGCTGACACTTTGGAGTATGGTTATATCGGGTGCGCTGCGTAACACCTACATTCGTAACACCCACAGTGCATAACACCCAAAGTGTATAACACCCACATTTCGTTATGGCCACACTCTCCGAACATACCCGAATGATGCACTGTTGCAAAATTTACCGGATATTCTGCAATTTTATGTTAACCCAATCTAACTTAACCTAACTAACCTAACCTAAAAGAAGGATGAATTTGGCAACAGCGCATCATTCGGGTATGTTCGGAGAGTGTGGGCATAACAAAATGTGAGTGTTACGCACTTTGGGCAGTGTTGTTCCAGGGTGTACAATTGTACAGAAAGCTGTACATTTGAATGTTAAACTGTACCAAGGCAATACAATCAAAAAATCTGTACAAAACTGTACAATTCGACTGCTATTCGATATTGAGTTCAATTCCACACTTGTCGGCAAAAAAATCACACCAAATCACCCAAAATATGAAATTCTATGAAAGAGTAAGTTTATTGTTCCGTGAGACTAGTTTTGCTATCGTGAGGTGACCCGTGATCGTCACTGTCTCTGGCGTCACTTGTCACTGTCATTGTGAAACATGACACTGTTAATATAATCAGCTTCAAAATCACGAAAATAGATGGCGACTGTACAATTCTTTGAAAAACTGTACAATTCTACACCATTTGACACAAAGACAATATACAATGGGTAGACTGTCAGTTGGATAGGAAATAACGGGAATAGTGTTTCTGCGTCACCCACCCGCGCAGAGAGAGATAATTTAATGTTAGAGAGAGAAATTCGACAGAAGTTGGCTACACTGGAAAAATACTATTTTATACCTATTTCTTTTTCTATGCATATACTAGAAAGAAATGACGAAGAAGAGTAATACTTGACAAATGGCATTCATCATTCATCTCATAAAATATTTAAACAATTAGTCTATGGCATTATTTGTTAATGATGTGTAGTACTCAGTTTTAATAATAATATTCATGGTTGTCATAGATTTAATATACTTGGGCGCAGATTCACGAGAGAAGTTTTTGTTCTTAAATTGAAAAAGAGGTAATGGTATACTCAATTACAAAGTTTCAACTAAAATTATTTGTAGGTCACCAAGGATGTCTTTACCAGGCAATCACAAATATAAGTGTTCAGTGTGTCCAAATATATTTTACTGTCCAATTAGAGACGAACAGTTCAAAAATAAGAAATTTTTCAAGTTCCCTTTGGATTGTGAACAACGAAAAAGTGGTGTGAAATATTAAACTTACTTGTCTTATACTACTAAAGAGATGCATTTATGTGAAGATCATTTTAATGATGATGCATTTACAAGTAGCTTGAAAAATAGACTATGTAAGTACGTATTACCATCTGCCTGGAAGTCAAAATCAAAAATTAATATTATTTCAAATGTTATTTGTTGTGATGCATTTGAAGGAACTTCTGAATAAAATGAAAGTGTCTAGAGCAGATAAACTGATGAGTCACACAGTTGCTGCGACAATAGAAAGCATGATTGGAAGTGCTCAAGAACAGCTTCCTGCGGAAGCTATTTGCACTGCTGAATTTGTTGAAGACAGTGACACTCGTTTGACAGTTTAAATAGTCATACACCAAAATACAGTTCCAAAGCTCTCAGAAGATGTTTGAAATTTTTATGAACCCGATCACTCAGTACAGATCCATTAGAAAATCTTTTTGCTTCCATTACGCAATACTGAGCAGCCAATACCAATCCAAATTGCTTTCAATTTATATCTGGACTTTGAACTTCCATATTAAATAGTCTGATAGAATCTAAAAATATCAATTCTAACTGTGAGACTGATGAAAGCAGAATTTTAGATAACATGGTGTCTTTCCTAGAGTCTACCAATGATGTGAATAATACAGTTCCAACTATTGAAGAGTTACAGAACATAAATTTGTGTACTCAAATTTTGAAAGAAAATGAATTTGATACATATGTTGCAGGTTATCTTATTCGAAAATCAATCGTATCAAAATTACTTGAGTGTGAGTTGTGTGTAGGGAATTTAACAGTGGCTCACTGGGAACCATGCCATACATTTACTGTGTTGAAAGAGCATGGTGCTAAGCAAAGGTTGAATTATGCAAATGCAAATCTAAGCCTTTTCTTAGCACAAGTTTGAGATATTATATTCTCAGCTCTGCCAGTTTATGGCCATGCTGAAAACATTATACCAAAGTTGAAATGTACAATTGTCAAATACCTAAACATAGACTGGTTTACTTGCAAAATGCACATTAATAATATATTTTTGAAATTAAATCAATATTTGTGTTCCATTCATTATAAGAAAATATTCAAATGATAATGCACCAAAACAAAATTTGTTGAAAAAAGGTAGTACGTACGCTTGCGGCACCAAAGAAAAAGCAATAATTGTAATAAAACATAGTTGATAGTTATAAAATTACTTAAATTTTAACTCCATCTTCTAATTTTTGTATATGTATATAAATGTGTGTTGCCCAGGAATTATTAAAATAAAAATATTTTGAGAAGTACCAGTTATTATCCTGTTTGAATACTCCCAACCATAATCCTCAAGTTCAGAAAATACTCAAAAACTCATACAACATGATTGAGAAGTGTATTACTTCCATAAATTTCAACCATATTAGTAATGTAATTACTGAGGACTCTTCCAGAGAGAAATTTGGAGGCATTATCTACTAATAATGAAAAATAATATTAACATAAGCAAAAATTCAACAATATATTATTATAAACTTGAAAATATCAACAATTTGCAGATTTTTCAAGCCTATATCAATATATTGTGCGAATTTTTGCTGCAAGCTAGTGATAAAAATAAAGCATACGACTCTGGTTTAAAATTTACCGCTCACTATTAGTTTACCCACCCGCGTAGTGTGTCGCTAGTGTTTACAGCCCCCTGACGTCACCATTGTTTTGACACTCTCTTCATTTTAATTTCTCTATGATTTGACTTGACAGTACAATCAGAATTACGATAGGAACAACGCTGACTTTGGGTGTTATGCACTGTGGGTGTTACGAAATGTGGGTAGAACGAGATGCTCCCGTTATATCGTTTCCATGGTAATATTCAATTCGAGAAATTTTGTGATTGGACTACTATCCTGGCCATTACTCCCTAAGGGAATAATATATAGCATTATACTGTAGAAACTATAAGTGTAATACTTACATTATGTATTGGTCGTAAATAAATACATAATACTTTTCCACAATTTCTCAAAAACATTAAACAGGGAAACTTATTCATTCGAAAAAATATTTTTTGAACTAACTAACACAATTATTGTCCCAAAAATATTTGTCAATTTCATTGACACTGAGAAATTTGACAATTTATACCAACAATAGGAAACTACACTGAGAAATAGTGAGAAAATTCAAGTGGCACGCGTCAAATTACTTACACCCCGTTTCGACGATGCAATTTTGTCGCTGCCACTTCTCGCGGCGACTTGTCGCTGCGAGATAGGTCATGTAGCTGTCAGTTTGCATTGCCAGTATTAAAAAACAGCACTGAATGTTACCAAGATGAACGTCTACATTATCACAACTGATATATAATTTCATTCATTTCTAATAACTGATATTGTGATTAAATCACCTTATTACTCAACTTGATCCATCAAGTCTCGAAAAATAATTGAAATGATCAAAATCAATATTCTACATAATGATGCCATCACATATTTGTGGTTTGTGGTAACAAATTCACCATAGAAATAACTAAGTCGCTGCAACTTATCGCACCAAAAAAGATTCATGCAACTCGAAAAACTTGCATGAACACATGCAATTTTCTGGAGTTGCAGCGACAAACTTGCATCGTCGAAACAGGCTATTAGCTGTCTTCATATGACTCACTGCAAAAGCAATAAAATATTTCAGTAGGTTCTCATTGGTGCACTTTGGGAAGGTGTGGCTTTTATTGAATACGTCATTGGATTTGCTTCTTTATTAGCAGTTTAATCATCATGTGATATTACTGTGTATATATCCCTGTCATAAACCATGGTAATTAATAAATAATTGAAAATTATTGGTGCATAAGTCCACCTCTACATTCAAACCTCACAGGCTGTTTACGAATTGGTATATTCCTTAGATGGAAAATGAGTCGCTCATGTTTTTTGAGTTGCTTTCCTCTATAGCAGCGTTGCCAGAGCCACTCCATTCCGAACAGATCTACTAATGATTTTTTTCTTCATGATGAATTTTCTATTTCCATTCAGTTACTACTGGTAACTAATATAAAAACCTCATAATCAAATGCCATTTATATTTGAACAAAAAAAACTTATCACAAAAATCACATAACATGAATTGCTGTGTATTTTACTAGAAATTTTGAGGTTTTTTCATTTGGTCACCTAAGGACCAATAATTCTTGCCATTAAGATATCTCTCACTTTCATATCTCCATCAACCTTGTCGTAGGGTTATTTTGAACTGAAAAATGTCTGAACTTGAGATGTTAAGCAATCCAATTCTAACGAATTGGAATAATTAACTCTCTAAACTCTGATTTCATGTGAATATTTATTCAATACATAATTTCAAAATCTAGGGACGACAGGCTGTTGAAAAAAATACCAGGTTTGAAAGTAATTTTTTAGTAAAATATAAAATAAATATTGAATAAAACTATACAACAAACACCATAATTCTTATTCCTTCTGATTCTCGTGATTTGTTCGAAATACATATTGGGAGCTGAACTTGAAGTCGGAAGGAATTAACAACCTCAATCACCAACTTCAATTTCAATGGCAGGATGCTCTGCGATTTATCCTGTGAGATCTGTGTAGATTGGTCATTGAACCACTGGTCCGTAACTATGAAAAAGCTTGCTCGTGTGTTATAAAGCTAACTGCTTCTGCCACATGTTTTTTGGAGTGAAACCACTAAATTTTGTTCCTTCGGACAATTGCTGTCAAAACTTTTAAAACAAATATATAATCTGGAAGGTTACAATTCATAGAACGTCACATACCTACATACACAGTCGCGCTAGGGATGGATGTTTTAGAACTACTTGAAACATCCTGCCATTGATCATCTACTGATCATAAGAATATGAATAGGTGTTAAACATGGGGGTTTGAATGGAATTAAAAGCAAATGGGTAAATACCGCCTTCGGGCTTCCATAATATACTGTTTAATGTACCCTCAGAAAACAATTGAGTCACATTATTCGTTATAAAAATTATTTCCAGCATTCTGGTCAAAAAATTTAAAATATATCAATAATTAGAATTATTGCATACTGACATTTCAGTGAAAAGATCTAACATAACTTATTTCCTAAAATAGATACCTAATCGAAACAACTTGTTCGATATATATCACATTTTCAAATCAGAAACTTATTTGGCTGACATAAAGAAAATTGAAATTTCAGAATAACTCAAAACGAATTTTTTCGATGAAATATAGGTTAATCAGACAAGAAGTTGCATAACTCAATTCAAAAGGAAATTTCTTCAATGTTCAGCATCTATTGTTTTGGCGATACTTAGTAACCATCTGGTATATTTCATTATATTTCCTAAACAACTGTGCCAGTAACTATATTCTGAGTTTAAAATCATATACACAACTGACACTAGAATTAATGTTTCTTATATTAGTTTTTGAACTGGTCAAGTTCAGTTACATCATGTTATTGACCTAACCTAACCTAACCTCAACTCAACCGAAACGTTATCACATTTCGAAGAGCATTTTGAGATCTTGCAAGGACAGCTTACTTGTGATAGCTTGTTTGGTTCCTGTCAACATAGATTGTGCGATTCCCAGTTTTTTCTCTTGCAAATCCAAAATCCTTTTCTCGATCGTGTCGGTGGCCATGAATTTATACACGTTGACTTCTTTCTTCTGACCCAACCTATATATCCTGTCTTGCGCCTGATTTTCTAGTTGCGGGTTCCAGTGCAAATCGAGCAAGAAGAGATGATTGGCCCCGATCAAGTTGAGCCCCACGCCACCAGCTGTGAGCGACAGCAGCAAAACTCTCATCTTGTCCTTCGGATCGTTGAATCTGTCGACCATATTCATCCGTTTGTTTACTGGTACAGACCCATCGAGCTGGTCAAATATTATTCCTTCTTCTTTCAAGTGGCGGGATATCAGTCGCAGGAAGGTGGGCCACTGAGACACAATGATTGCCTTATCGTCCTTTGTCAACACGTTCCGCCTCAAAACTCTGATCAATTCTTTGATTTTGCTGCTAATCGTGGTTTCGGAAAAAATCGGATCAGACGGATTGAGTACTCCTCTGGCGGCTTCCTTCAAACCAAGTGCTTCTTCAAAACCTGTAACCGTTTATGTGAAGTTTTAATGATATGGAAACAATTTATCTGAAAAACTTCCAGAACACATGAACATGCATGAAATCGTATCAGATAATGGGGTCCTCTCCGTGATGGGAACTCTCCGTCGTGCTTTTGATACTATTGATCATAATTTGTTTATTATAAAGTTGGAGGGGTTAGGAGTTAGGGATGTTCCGCTTCAATGGATAACATCATATTTATCAAACAGAACACAAACAACAGTAGTGAAAAATGTAAGATCGGATTCAAGAATGATAAATATGGGGGTTCCACAGGGTACAATCTTGGGACCACTACTGTTCACAGCCTTTCTGAGAAACATTGATGACACCTTTACCTCTGCAAATCAAACCATAATTTATGCTGATGACAATAATATTATGATGTCACACAATGACATTGACCAATTAGTGAAATTAAACAACAAGGCATCTAGTGAAATAGAAAAGTATAGCCTTGAAAATGGGCTCGCCCTGAACGAAAAAAAAAAAAAACAATTATATCCAGTTTTTACCAAAAAATATTAATCCAAATTATGACCTATACTTGAATTTATCTGGTAAATCTATTCAATCTGTGGAAACCATCAAGTTTTTGGGTGTTACTTTGGATAGTAAGCTAACATGGGAAGCACACATAAACACTGTATGTTCAAAACTGAGCACTACATGCTATATAATAAAAAATCTGCGAGATACTGTATCAACAGACATCCTGAAATTATTATATTTTGGAATGGTTCAGTCTACTCTGCAATAGGGTTTGATCTTTTGGGGGTCCTCTTGTTACCTTGACAGGGCATTTGTGTCTCAGAAAAGGATTATAAGGACAATGTGTCATGCTCATCCAACTACATCTTGTAAATCTTTGTTCAAGAAACTCCAGATACTTACCCTTCCGTGTTTGTACATTCTTGAGCTGATTATGTACATCAAAAGAGACGAAAAAGAACTGATGAGGAATGAGGACACTCATACATATAATACTAGGAATAAAGAAAAACTTCGGCAACCCTATGCAAGGTTATCAGTATTTGAAAATTCACCGAAGCATATTGGTATCAAATGTTTCAATAAAATAAGAGATTTAATAGATGTGAATTTGAATGATATTCTATTCAAGAATGAATTGAGAAATTTCCTTCTTGGAAAAGTATTTTATAATGTTGACGAATTTTATATTTCATGAAACCTTTGTATTGTGAAACAGAATGTTCTATGTAAAAATGTAGTCTTTTTATTATTAATATAAATAAATAAATAATTACCTTCTCCAGCATTAGATTGGTTTACGTCTCCTTCTAGTGTCAGCTTATTGAGTTGCTCGAGGAGGTCAAGAGCTTCTCCCTGGTCTTCGCTATCCTCATCTCCAATTATATCGGCGTCTTGAGGCAGCATACTGATTATAAGCGACGGGTGGCAACAAATTTGCCTCAATCTGAGAAGCAACACCAAAATTTCGTGCTGCTTTACATCTTTCAGCTTATTGAGTTTCAGCAACTTTTCCCTCATCTTGACGTATTCTTGGTTCTGCCCGTTCGGCTGCTTATTCGAGTTGTCATACTGAGCGAGGAAAACGTCCTGATTTTTCTCCGCCCTCTGGTGCAAAAATTGCGCGAAAAGCGTCCGGGAAAATATCAAAATTTTACTGTACACGTCTCTCTCCCTTTTGGTCAGTTCTACCGGTATCAATTCCCATTTGCGTTCGGGCATAGCGTTCAGCGAACCCTTTTCTATTAGCTCTACTTTCGTCCTTCGCAACATGAGGGACGATATCACGGTGTGGAGTCGCTCCGTGCCTCCGGTACTCTTGTCCCCAACCCACCTCTTCCAAACGGCTAAATCATCGAAGGGCGTACACCTCAAGAACTTTAACAGGGCGTACATGTCGAGTTCCTTGTTGTGGACCGGCGTGCCCGTCAAGGCCCACCGAGACTTGGCGGACAGCTTGCACACGGCTTCCGACGTCTGCGATTTGTGGTTCCTTATCTGGTGCGCCTCGTCGATGACGATCCGACGCCACTTCACCCTGAAAACGGCTCCGTTCTTCTCCAATTCGTTGTTGACTATCGCGTACGTCGTCACGACCATGTCGTGCTCAGCCAGTTTTTTCGGATTCGTTTCGCGCTTCGGCCCGTGATACATCTCGCACGAAGCCAGACCCCTCTTCGTTCTCCTCTCCAACTCGCCCGTCCACTGATTTATCAAACTCGCCGGGCACACCACCAGCATGCCGCCGTTGTGCTTCTTCTGCTTTTTCGTCGGCGAGTTTTCCTCGTCGGAAGAGTCATCTTGGTTTTTTTCGATTTCGTTCGTTTTCAGCATCAGCGCTATCATGGTTAGCGTCTTGCCCAAACCCATGTCGTCGGCCAAAATGCCTCCGGAAGGCTTCTGCATCTCCCGCCACATCAGCCACGCCAACGCCCGTCTTTGGTGCTGCATCAGTTCGACCTTCAAACCCTTGGGGTCTTCGGCGAAGTCGTTCTCCGACGGACACGTCTTCAGCGATCCGTGAAGCTGCTGCAGTCTGTCCATGGTGACGGCTTTTTGCGCGTTGTACGTCGACATGGCTTGCTTTCCGAACGTTTTCGGCTGAACGACTCCCGCTTTCGCCTCCAGTTCCTCCCAAGACAGTACCTTCACCTTACTTTGAGGGGGGGCGTTGGGGAATCTGTCGCGTTGGGCGTCTTCTTTGGTGGCTTTCATCTTCGAGAGCTTTTTCACTTCTTCCAGCAATCGCGCTTCTAAATGTTTGTACCTGAGCCGAACCGACTCGCCTTTATCTGGAAGATGTTCCAAGTTGACGACTCTCATCAAGTTCTGAGCCTTCAGTAAATCGCCTTCGATGCTCTTTACTTTGGAGTTTTGCTGCTCATATTCGGTCTTTGTTACCTATAAGAGAAAGAACTGAAAGGTTGATAATACCAATAGTTTCTTATTACGAAATCAATGTAATTCTACCAAACAACGTCATCTTCCCTGAAGTTTTAATGATCAGTGGTTACGTCGCAGAACAATCATTAAATTATCATAATAGTGGTTTACTTAATACCTGAAATAATTCAAAATGTAGAAATCAAGTCGTCAGTGAAACATTAGGTGGAAAGCAGAATGACCTGCATCTCAGAAATAAAATGAAATTGGCTACAATCTATTGGGAATCGAATGACCAACAATCAAAGAAGTGTCTCATTCGTCCATCATCTAGCTGAATTAATAGACTGAATGTCTGCAAAGGCATGACCTTCCTCATTTTATAAAAACTGAAATTTTCAAACGTTCAGTGATTGAAACATCGAAATGCTCTGTTTACAGAAATATTGGCGAATATTATACCGTTAAGACATGTATCCACATGAGACAGTCACACAGAATACAACAGTAATAAATTAACAATCATAAAATGTATTTTCTCACCTAGGTGAACAAACTTTTTCAGTATTATGAATCAGTCTGTCATTAAAAATCACAGTAAAAAACTGCTGTGCAATTTCACTCTCATGAGTTCTGTTCAGTTGATAATTACTTATATCTGAGCTACAAAGATCAGATATAAGTGTAGAGATATAAGATCAGTGTAAGTAGTGGTAACATTTTTACGTCTCCTTTGAAAAACAAAAATCGTGAAATTGAGATATTGGGCGAGGAATCACTATCTGGCTGATTAGTCGAGAGATGGATAAAACAATGTGGATATTACTCGACATATACGTTAGAAAACAACCACTTTCGCGACTGTTAGCACGTCCGGCACTGAATATATTGAAAGAAGACATGCTTGGTATTATGGACAATTTCAAAGGCTTAGTTTGAATAGGGCGTCGAGTTTAAACTACAGATCTGACAGATAATGCATACAAATTCTGTCAGTATTTTCTTCTTAACCGTCACCAGGAGTTTAAACTCAATGTATGAAACTGACCCTTAATGTTGAAAATGTTGACCTGCTCTGATGTGCAGATGTGCTGCCATTTTTGTTGAGCTTGTCACTTAAAGTTTTCAAGGTATACTCAGTACATTACTCACTGCAAGGGAGGTGAATTACAACAGTTTGTGTCTAAAAGTCAATTCTGAATCGGAGAGACACTGTCTCTACAGAAGTTATAAAACTCATGTATTATAGACTTGTAAATTTATAGATTGATTTTTCTGGGACAATTCTACATATACTGACAGCATTTTTGAGGTTCAAAAAAGAGTCATTCGCTGCATGGACATGGCTCGCCAATTAGACTCTTGTAAACCATTATTTCAAAACTATAACATTCTACCATTACAGTGTCTCTACATATCACAGCTCTCGCTTAAGTGTGAGTAAGAATTCCTCAAAATATCTGGCTATTAAATATTTCAATGAAATACAATCTTTTATAGGGATCAATGATACTAGATCTTATTGAAAAATGAACTATATAGGTTCTTGATATCAATGCCATTTATAAGTTAAAAGTATGCACCATTTTACAAACGGATTCGAATAGTAAATAACATTTCATAATGAAATTTTCGAGATCTGACAATATACATAAAACAGTTCAACAATCTGTCCAAAAAAATAATCTAGAAACAGAATTTGCTCGGAAATCTTTTACTATAAGGGTATTGTTAATTCAATTAAATTTAGAATTGCTTTGGTTGTATTCGGGTTCACAACAAAAACAGTTCAGGAACGGTTCAAAATAGTTGGACTGTTGAGGCGTGAAGGGTTTGTCGCGAATACATCTACATTAATTGGGTGGGTGACTATTTTTGACTGTCCTAGAACAGTATTTATTGCGAACCCGAATACGGCTTTTGAAACATTATCTTCCCAACTGAATTTTAATTTTCACAGTTCTGATAAATGTACCCATAGTTATATTTTCAGGGGTAATATAATAAGTGGTATGATTATTACCGATAATTTTCTTGCATTGGGATTGCCAATGAATTGATATTCCAAAAAATTATAGGTTATTAATCATACCACGAATTATATTTAGGACGACAATATAACCCCTGTTTGAGCAAAAATTGTTGAATTGCCTGGTAATTGATTCTTTATTTCTGGCCGTATTCAAGGGAATACTCTTTTCCACTGCTTCATCTATGATACCAATCGCCATTTGTCCCCAACGATCGCTCATATTGATTAAGAAATATAACTAATCAAAACACATAGATTTGACGTTTATAATTTAAATCATTATTTTCACTTGACAGCTAGTAAAACAAAAACTAAGCAGGTTTATCACCGTGAAAATACAGCGACAAGCTATATTTTCACTGTAATTCGGATTCTATTGGCTGAATTTCAAAATTTGAAATAGACTGATTGGTTGTTAAGCAAGGAGATATATTGTCGTAAATATTCCCTACATAAACATAGTTTCTTGGGAATAAACGATTGTTGATTGATTGTTAGATAGTTGCTTCTACAGTATTGATGAATTTCTTGCTTTCAGTGCTTAGAATCATTTTCAAACTGTTTTATTCTTTGAAAAGTCCAATGTGTTTTATCATGTATTCAATTCTGTAACTTTGTATGTGTGAGGATTTTGGTGATCAATGAAATCTATCTTGTTGACATTAATTTTAGGGCATAACGACCTCTTCCTAAGTGTTGCACAAATTGCCAGTATACGGCACAGCATAAAAATTTTTGATCTAAAGTGATTAGATTAAAGTAATATCTACTTCAATCGCATTACTTCTGAATAGGGTAATTTTTTGATGTTGCCTGCGCTTGATATTGTTTTATAAAGTTTAAATACCAGTATTTAATTTTGAACTTACCTCTATGAATGACTCTCTTTCCTTCTTGGGTTCCTCCATAACTGATGGCTTATTATTCCTTATGATCAAATCATCCAGCTTCGTTTGCTTCATTTTATTTTTGACAGGGTTTTTGAAGGAAGCCTCCTCCTCGCTACTTACATCTATAATATCATCATCATCATTGTTACACAATTCTACATCTGAATCTGATGAACTTGAGTTAATTTGTGGCACATTTCTAGGTGTGTTTGATTCCTTGATGTGCTTTATTGTCCTGGGAGTATCTATAGACTTATTGAGAAGCCTTTTGCCAGTACTCTTATTCACAGGAGTGTTGGCTAAGCCATGTGGTTCAAGTAATGTACTATGTAAAATATTTTGTCCTTTGCCGAAACGAAATTCCTCTGTCAGCCTCGATGCTTGCCTTATTTTTTCCACAGGTTGTTCAGATTCTGATGACCCTGATTCAATGATATTTGTTGTATCAGTTGTTTTCCTACTTATCCTGGACTCTCTCAGCTCCAAAGATAAATTAGCTACTTCCTCATCTAATTTTGTTTCATTAGTAGTCGTAAGCTTATTTCTGTTTGCTATTTTGTCCCCATCCGAAATAGTTGCACTATCAAGACTCGAGCAAGGGCTGGGTTGGTTTTGTTTGCTAATCAAATCTTCAGTAGTTCTAAAATTAGTATACTGTTTTGATGTAGATTGCTTTGGTGAGACCAGTTTTTCCACATCTGCTCTAGCGATTCCCAAATCAACTGTTTTGTCGATATCTGAATTACTACACTTATTGCCAGGTGAAAATACTCCAGATCTTTTCGCATCCTTAGAGATATTTGACTCATGATTTGAATATATGTTAGATGTGATTCTCGGTATTGAACTGGAAGATATATTTTGTGAAAAACTCTCCTCTGAAGAATGCTTGGCTAATTCAATTGTTCTCTCATCATCGGTTGAATTCAGGGTTTTACTAATTTTTTTTTTGGATACACTTTTGTTCAACCTGGGTGTTCTCTCCTCTGTGTCTGATGAATCAGACGATATGATCCGATTCCTATTAACTCTAGGTGTTCTAAAACTCTTCTCATATTCACTATCTGAATCTGCATTTTGATTTGTGAAATATTTTTTCCTTGAAGTTTGGAAAGATGTCCCGTCAGAGTTTTTCTGATCTAATTCTTCCTGAATAGATGAAAAAGTGTTATCAATTACTTCGGAATTATTACCTGGCACATGTAGGACAGAGGAATCGTCCAATCCTCCAGGGCTGTCTAGGATGGACGGTTTCTTCTTTCTAGACTTTAATTGGTGTGTTTCATCAAAGGAAGTATCTTCATCAGACGTTAAAAAACTGTCATCTATTGTATTTTCATTTTCAAGGTGCAGGGAAACATCACTTGAGCTCCCAGACAGTTCGGAATTGGTATAATTCGATTTATTCATTATCATTAATTTTTGTACTGCAACAAAATAATGATATTATCGAGAATATTATTAGAAAACTAGCAACAACTTCAACATAACACTTAACACAATACATTTGACCATTTGACGGTTAAAAAGTGACACATTTCAAACTTTCAAATTCAAAGAGTATAGATCACGGGCATATCTGCCAGACGTAAATCTGACAGTTGTAAATCCAGCCTGCTGGACAAACAAACCGATCTAAAGAGGTTTTTTGTGCATTTGTGTCATATTTCAAAATATTTTCTATCGGTAATAACTTAATTTTGAGCGATTGTGAAGTTTCAGTCCATCGATTCCTTTCTATTTTCGACAATAGAAAGAATATTAATCCTCTTGCTGTTAAGAGACGTGAATTGTGGATTCAAGCAAGTAGAAGAGCAGATTTAAGTACTGATGAGCTGAAATAGGCAACGGTATATTCATGAATTTTGTATCTTAGAATTGAAATTATGATCTCATCAAATTACCATCGTTATTTATGGAAATACGATTTGTTTGTCCATCAGGCGTGTGACGTCACATGCCCGCGGTCTATTCCAATTTGCTGATGTCTAGTATACCGTCAACGGAAAAAGGAATACTTTTCTACAGGCGATTTTTCTTTACACACTGTATTATTGAGAAATAACTTCATAAATTTTTTAACATTTTCTCACCCATCAGAATATGTGCAATTATAAATTTCGTACTTAGAAAATATGCAAAAAATTCCAGGCTAATTTGTCCACCAAACTTCAGAACATACACGAAATCATCAGAAGAAGAAGTTACGAAGTACGAAGTTAGGTGTTAGGTTATATATTTTGAAGTTTGTAAAATGTAAATATAAACATGTCAATGGTGTAAACACAATTTTTCTCATAATTCATAATGCCAGTAGATATTAAAGAGCTGACAGAAGGCTGGTTGGAATTGGAGAGTGATCCTGGTTTGTTCACTCTTCTCCTGGAAGATTTTGGCGTCAAAGGCGTGCAAGTGGAAGAAATTTACGACCTGAATAAGCCTTTAGATAGTCCTGTATATGGTTTTATTTTCTTATTTAGATGGATTGAAGAGAGGAGATCGAGGCGTAAAGTTGTTGAGCAAAACGAAACTTTCGTCAAAGATGAGGATATCGTCAATAACATATTTTTTGCCCAACAAATGGTACCTAATAGTTGTGCTACTCATGCCCTCATATCTATATTACTCAACTGTCCAACTATACATTTGGGTGAGACTTTGGCCAGATTGAAAGCTCATACATATGGTATGAGTCCTGACAATAAAGGCTGGGCGATTGGAAATACTCCCGAATTGGCATGTGCACATAATTCACATGCTATGCCTTTGGCTAAGAGGAGACTGGAAAAAGGGAGTGGAGTTTCCACTGGTCGCTTCACAGGTAATTCAAACAAAAGATGTCTTTGGTTGATAATATTTATTTTCTCAAGCTATGATTCGTTCTATTGATATTTTAATATTTGGATGAATTGCTTCATGCTCGTCACCAGTAAAAATTTTTCATAGGTGAAGCTTTCCATTTTGTTAGTTTTGTTCCGATTGGTGGAAGATTATTTGAACTGGATGGCCTGAAACCTTTTCCAATTGACCATGGACCTTGCAATGATATGGAATGGACTGATAAATTTCGTTGCGTCATCACAAACCGTTTAGGCATCACTGCTGATGAATACAATGAAATCAGGTTCAACTTGATGGCGGTGGTGCCTGACAGGAGATTAGCTATACAACATAAGCTAAAAATGTTGCGTACTAACAAACAAATTGTTTTGGATGCTCTCCAACATCTTGTGAAGATTAAGGATAAAACTGGGAGTTCAGTTAAAACAGAAAATCAGTTGGAGGTGACCAAATCAAACACACTTGTTAATACAGAGGAGAATAAGGTGAGTTATGAGAATCGAAAGTTCCTGCAATGAATTATTTGTTTTTCTTTGTTTCAATCAAGTATTATTCATTCCCCTAAAACAAACACAAGTGTTGTGGAATTAGGATGGAATCCTCAGATCCAATATTTGATGATCAAAAAATGCACAAATCAGACAGCTTTCATAATATTTTTATCTTTTGAATTGTTTACAAAACTGAAACACTTTTATCATACAAAAGCTTTCTCAAAGGGAAATGATTAGTTTCTCAAACGTTCATAAAGCAGTAGTAGACAATGCTTTAATCAGAAATTGTTGAGACAGTCTCCAAGAAAGCATAGTTTTCCTAAATTCCCAGTTACTACTGAATGATCAGGTTGAAGGCCGTAAAACAGTATGTCCAGTAAATTTTGCATCATGTTTTCTGCTCAAAGCTTCTTCCAATTGAGAAGAAAAATAACAAAAAAAGTTGTAGTCATGTGAATTTCTTGAACAGTAATGAAAATATGGATCACATGATATATTTTGAGTATGCATCTAGAGAAAGATTAAAAAACAAGAAATCAGAGAACCATTTAAGTTTTGTTCATTTGTGTAACTCACCGACACCTAAATTACTTGCCAACGTCTACATAATATACCATCTTAAATTCATTTTAAACAGCAAAAATGGTGACAGGAATACGTATATAAATATATCACTTTACACTTTTAAGTTATTATATATATAGGGTTCATTTATTTCAATCAAGAGAAGAAAAATGCTAGGATCTTGCAAAACGCTATAACCATCACTAACGTTGAACACCCCCGATCTTACGCAACGTTACGCTCCTCCCCAAAAATTTTCTTCGTCGCCACGCTCCTCCCCAAACAATTGTCTTCGTCTCCAAGCTCCTCCCCAAACAATGGTCTTCGATCGGGTAAAAGTGCTTACCGTTTTTGATATTCCTAATATTATTGATTTTGAAAAACACCAAAATACCAAATAATTTTCACTTATCAAATGTCACTATGTATATCTCAAACACCAAAAACAAAACAAGGTATAGAAATAATTCTTTCTCCTCTTCGAAAATCAGACTGAAGTCGTTCCCAAGGATGAAGCGGTCGAAGACAGTCGAACCGCGAAAAACGACACCGCTCCGAATATCGCCAAGGTGACTCTGTGTCCGCTCGACTACGCCACGCCCCTAACGATCCAGACGTCCCCCGCGCCGAGCACCTCCGGCACGGACACGCCCTCCGATTTGGGATCCGCCTTCAATTCGCCGACGCAGGCGTGGAACTGGGCGAACTCGTCGGCTTCCCAGAACAGCCCCACGTCAAGAGACTTGAAGAGGTTCGTAGTGCTGAGGATGGCCGAACAGGAGGACAGGGATAGGGATAAGGAAAAAGAGAAATGCGGTGAGTACATTTCCTTTACTGAGCTATATTCAGTGGACAAACAGATTCTATATTGCACTAGGGCAATATATTTTAAATGCACTTATTTACGGAGCTAGATGAATGAAATTATGGTTTTTATATAGAAAAAATCTTGTACACAACTATACAACCCTACGAAAGATGGTCATTCATTGCAGTGAACGTCTTGTCAAACTAGGCGTGATGGCCTCGTTCGATTTTTTCACGTCGCAATGTCGCATGCAATAATAACTCACTTTTTGTGATAATGAAACGTATGTATGTTTATATGATGGTAATGGTAAAAGGTGGTGGAGGCAAGTTTTAGTGACTAGGCCCCAGTGGGCCCTATTCGCAAACCCCGGCATCTTCACTCACTAACCCCATGCCGGTTACCTGTTCGAACCTCTTCGACCTTCTTATGGAGGTCGAAATATTCTTCTATTGCAAGGAGTGCAATCCATTTTCCAAATACGTTTTGTCTGAGCCTGCTATATATTCCACATTCGCAAAGCAAGTGGAAGGGATCTTCCTGATTGAGGCAGCAATGTCCTGTTAGAACCCCCACTAAGAGTCGGCTCTCTTTGCGACTTAGATTCAGTATCTTAGCCGTCCTTGCCCTGTCGGGCTCTGGTATCATCTGCTTTCACAGCCTGCAGCCGTCTATTCCTCTCCGCCCTTTTCCTAATGTTTCAACGGTCCGGGTTCGGACCCGTAGTAGGGTTGCCCTGCTTCTTGTTTTACTGAACCAGTCTTGAATGGTAATGGTTTGGACTTCCATTGTCTATATTTTTGACTCTACTGAAACCTGTTGCTAAGGGCGGAAGGATTAAAATGCAAATCAAGTGAGAAAAATCAAATCAGAATCAAATTTTCGATCAGGAAACACAATACGCAGCCAGCTTACAAAAATTCGACCACCGAATAAAAACAGCGACACCAACAACTGCGTTTACCGGGTACCATGCGAGTGCGGCAAATCCTACATCGGAGAAACCAAAAGATCATTGGAAGTAAGAATAGGCGAACACAAGAAAAACACTCGAGGAGAAACAACGAAATCAGTAATAATGGTCTGAAGCCGAGGTCATACACAAGGAGGAGCACTGGTTCAAGAGGAAATTTAAGGAAGCCGCCTACATCCTCAACAACGACGCATTCAGTCATGCCAGCGTGGAGATCCGGAATGTGTGGAGGCCGCTTATCCGAGGCATGGACCGGCTGCGGCTCGATGAGGGAGAATCTCGCGCCAATACATCCATTTCCCGCTGGAGATCGATCGGCACACTTTTAGTAGTAGCACCCGCTCGCCTCCTTGGTAGTAACACCCTTTCCCCCACCATAGGGAAATCGGGGGCTTTATAACCGACCACACCTCGAAATATTGTTTGTCATCACCCGAAAACGATTGCGGATATCAGCAATTCGAAACGTCGTGAGTACACTCAACTTGAAACTTGGTTTCAACATTTTTTCATAATATTTCATTCAATTTCTTTATTTACATTTTTTGACTAGTATTTCATATTCGATACCTCAATTTTCTTATCACAATATTATTTCATTTTATTTCGTTAATAACAAATTCTTTTTTGACTCATATTTCATATTCGAAATCTCGGTTTTTTGTAACAACAGTATTTTCTTTGATCAATCAATCCCTAATTTCATTATTGACCAAAAATTTGATTCTGATTTGATTTTTCTCGCTTGATTTGCATTTTAATCCTTCCGCCCTTAGCAACAGGTTTCAGTAGAGTTTAAAATATAGAAAATGGAAGTCCGGACCATTACCATTCAGCAAGGAACATTGTCAACCACTTTCAAGCAAACGTTGAACCAGTCTTGATCTGGTTCTGGTTTCGTTCAGAGCCCTGGCTGTCAGAGCAGACGTATACATGTCTCTCTGGGCTTAGCCTCACTTCTTCCATTCTGATTGCCTCTAGGATGGCATACACCTCTTCTTGGAAAACTGTTAATGAACCTAGTGCGTAGGCATAGCTTCTCTTTACATTTTCCTAGTTAACTCCTGCTCCGGCTTGTCCCTCCTTCAATATGGACCCGTCTGTAAAACAGACCAAGCTTTCTGGGGGAAAGATCACCCGTTCCTCTATCCACTCTTTCCTATCCGGGATCTCCAGAGAGATCATCATTTTCCACCTGATTTTGTCCTCTGCCTGTCACTTTGATAGTGGATTGGATAGTGCGATTTCTTTCTTCGCTACCATTTGAGTCCCGTATCCTTGGACAGGACGCAATCGCTTCCTTCTTTATGCAAGTTGGAAGCGATGGCAGACCCAGCAGGACTTCCAAAGCTGCCGAGGGGATCATCCTCATTGCGCCGGTTGTTTTGTTTTTACGATACCGCGCATTAGCAACTCTTAAGTCAAACTAACTAAAACAAAACGAAAGTATTTAGTGAAAAAACTTCTTTTTTATAACACTAGTGCAAGAAAATTTTAAGCGCAGTCATCTATCTCTGTTCAATGAAGTTTTCATTTTACAAGTCTCAGAAACTTTTCACAAATGCCAATAACACTCTTCATTTCATCATTAAAAGGACATACTTTAGTCCAAACAGAAAAGTATGCACTGTCAAATTTTCACTTGGAGAACGATATAATTCGAGGTTGCATAAAACAGATTTGATCACTACATATAGCTCTGCGCGCGCCTCTGGTGCCTTATAACCGACAATATCCGAGGTGAATTCATGTTATATAGGCCCAACCGCCTCAGGCTCAATAGAATAAAAATATTCTCTATTGTCTGGAGAATGTAATCCATATTGATAAAGTAGTCTTAAATGAAAGAAACTGTAGGAACATGTTGAATAAAATTGAAGTTCAAGTAAAAAACCAAATAAGGAACATAAATTAAAACAAAATGAAAGAATCAATCAATCGATTATGCTTTAATGTCAGAAGAAACAGTTCTTATCGACAAAGTCATTATTTAGGTAAAACAAGATGATCCGTTAAAAACAATAAAATGGGACTAATACAGACTTGATAATAATTAAATGTGTGTAAGTAAAATGTACAAGGCAAGTGCTAGCTAGTAAAATGAATGAGTAGGTGCAGCCACATGATGAAAACATATGAAAATCAATCCTAATAGGAGATAAGCGTATTTTAATGGCAATAAAAAGGTTGACTACTAAAAAATTAAAAGGAAGACTAACATATAACACAAGATCAATCAGATTCGGGTACATACATATATACAAATATAATACTTGTTATATATTCTTTATATATGTTACCGGCAATGTGTACAATTCAGGCATTGTATGGAATACCTAGGCATTGTATACATTGCCGAGTGAATCCAGGCAAAGTATGAAATAAACTCATTTCTTAACAATTGTACAAACTTTGCCTAGGCATTGTGTATAATGCCTAGGCATTATATAGAATGTCGAAAGTTTTGCAGGCAAAGTATAAAATGAACAACATTGTTAAAAATTGTTTATTGCAAATAACAAACATGAAATGTATTAAACATAGGATCTGAAAATCCTCATATTTTACTAGAGTAAAATTTAAAAGTGAAATATTAGTGAATAATTAGCTTTCATTTTCTTAGCTTAGGTTAGGTTAGGTTAGGTTAACCTTAACTTGAAAACAATGGAACAGACAGATTTTTAACTCTGCCTGAACTCCAGCAGGCATTCTATAGAATGCCTAGGCAAAGTATGAAATGTTTAAAATTTCACACTTTGCCTGCTTACTTTTGGCAATGTATAGAATGCCTAGGTATTCTATACAATGCCTGATATTACACTTTGCCGGTAACATATATAATATTATTATATTATAGTACTTATATCAGTAGCTCCACACGAGATCCCACCTAAACAGGTACGCACACGATACTGAAAGGAGAATCCACAAACGACAATCTTCACAGAACTGTATCAATATCCCGTTAAATAAGTCATTTCCCCTTCCCCCATCCTTGTTGGTTGGACCTCCCCCACCTTCCAAAATATATGATAAAACGACCGCTATTTTCAGAATCAAAACCTGAAAATATAGAGAAGAAATCGAGTGGGGGACATGCCAGAGTTCATACAAGTGATGGTGATCCTGTGATAGCCGAAAAGAAAAGCCAAGAACTGCTAGAGCCTCATACATTCGCCCCAAAAGATCTCCTGGCACTTCTAAGAAACTTGGAGAACGAAATTTGCGTCTGTGAAATCAGTCTGAAGGATGAGAATGACAAACAGAATAAATATAAGGTGAGTTTTTGTTCTGACCAATCTGCAGATTCCTGACAACTGCCTTGGAGCAAGGAGTAATCATTTCATTTCCTTCCTAGGTTGACGACAGTCGAAGAACCCATAATTATGATGAGTTCATCTGTACATTTTTGTCAATGCTCGCAGAGCAGGGAAAATTGGCAGACTTGGTGGAACAGAATCTTGTTGCGCCTAAAAGACCCAACAACTCAACACCAGTTCCTAAGCCACCCAAAAAAAAGAAAGACGGAGGAAAGAGAAAGAAAAAAGGTCGGTCCAAGGTGAAGAGAAAACGATAAATTACACTATTAGTAACTTTATAGTTTTATTTTTTGAATGCTTTCAATATAGATTATCTTTTCAGAAAACGTTGGTGATATTTTAGAAAATAAAGTACAGCGTTTTCAAATGATTAATGTGCATTATTATTATGATCAAGCCTTGCAACCAGAGACCCAGATTTTGTAAAATAGGTCATTCTGTTAACCAGCTGACGAACGTCAACCCTCAGAAGTCGAAATTTGTGCGTAAAAAGAATAAACAGACGCTTGATTAATCAGGAGGGCACAGTACAATACGTACCAGCGTCCTCAATTCTAGTAACATTCAAAGACAAAATAATTCCACGATACATCGATATATGCTACTAAACATACGTAACAATTCCATTCGTGCCACCTATTGCTCAATGCTATAACTGTCTTCTGTACGGCCGTACGGCCATATAAAGAAGAATTGCAAAGGTCAGAAGAAATGTTTTTCCTGTACAAAATATCATAACGCAGAAGAGGAATATAATAAGTGCATCAACATTAAATGCCATTTTTGTGAAAGTAACGATTACAAATCCAATAGTAAACTTTGCACAATGACCGTAAAAAAAAAACGTGAAAAATTTACCTTTGACAATATTTCTTTTTATGAAGCTCAACATTTTTCCCCCAAACATTCACGAACCTTTAATTCACAACCACAACAATTTCCTTCGTTGCCTAATAGAAACATACAGAAAGACGAGAAAATATCAGTAGAACAGCGTAGGGAAGTATTTGAAAAAATAATATAAGTAACAAGATGTTGTATGCTTAAAGTAAAGGAGTGACAAATAATAATAAACGGACGGAAGTAGGCAAGCTCTAAATGACATACTAATAAACCCTGACGATAAGATTTCACAACCATATCTGATGGAATAGTATTCCAACATGCCCTAAATGATAGAAATACAGGGACTATCAAAAGAGTAGTGGCAGAACAGGCTAATAGAAGGAACAATACAAATCAAACAAGTGACAGATTAAATTTCATAACAGAGGAAACAGACAAAAAATGATAACAAAATTTTATGATTACCAACTAATACAATTAAAAGAAAACAATAGATATAGCTAGTAGTTTCGAACAAGCGAGGGCACGTAAGGATTTTGACTCTCCAGAATTCTTTTGATCAATCACATTCGGGGACCCAGTGGATCCCAAAAATATGCTCATCATTATATACGAAAACAGGCAATAAAAACTTTTAAACGGGTACCTAGTTTAGAAAATTATATAAAGGCCAAAAAAATGATAGCACGAACAAAACGATTCCTTGAAAAAAATAAAAATAAAACTTCAGGTATTTCTGTTCCACTTTGAATCGCGATTCAAAAATATCTTACGCCTGGAATAAAATACGGAGTTTTTCGGACAAAAAACTTGATAGATATGAAAAAAACAAGGCACCGGACCCTATCTTAGCTGAACAACTGTTGGGGCAAGATCATTGCTGTGACATAAACCCAGAATTACATAATGTTAACAGTTTAACAGTAAAAAAACAATCTGCCCCCGGTAGAGATGACATATCTTACAGTATGTTCATGAACTTACCGATTGTATTGAAAAAACATCTAGTAACATGCTATAACAAAATCCTTCAGGGTGAGACCCTTCCGAGTGCGTGCAAAGAGTTCTTATTAATTATTGGAATTTTAAAACCAAATAGAAAAGATAACGATATTGGCAATTACCGTCTGTTGGCAATGGCATCATGAGAACTGAAAATTCTAGAAAAATCAATAAAAAACAGACTAGAATGGAAATTTGAGCATCATCTACTACTCGATCAAAATCAGGTAGGGTTTCGCAAGGGAAGGGGAACGATGGATAGTACTGCCTATTTGGTGTCCTACGCTCAAATGGCATTAGGATTGAACACAATAGCAATAGTAATAGTCTTAGATATTAAAGGTGCGTACGATAACGTACCTAGTCTATAAATATTTAATAAAGTATAGGGTGGAGATAGATATAGCAAATTCAATATTTAGGATACTGCAGAATAGGGAAAATTACATAGAAGAAAAAGAGAACATACATGGTCATCTGATTACCACAAGAGGGATCACACAGGGGTCACCATTTAGTCCACTTTTATTCAACATCTATATGATCTCATTATTTGAATTGATACCTACTACGGCACAACTGCTCTCTTACGCGGATGACCTGGTATTAATGAGTAAGGGAGAAAAAATTCAAACTACAGTACAAACAATTAATCGAATACTAAGCAAGATAGATTCGTGTATGAAGGAGCACGACTTTCAATTATCAACGTCAAAATGCAAAGCTGTGTGTTTCAAAACGGGTAGGCAAATCAAAGATAACCTAGGGATCAAAATAGGGGAACAACCCATACAAACAACAAATGAGGTTGAATACCTGGGTACAATAATATCAAGCGGTTTGAAGTGGGACAGAAATATTGATAAAGCGATAAATCGTGCATATAAAGGTATAAATATAATCAAAACCTTTTGAAGAGTGGTGGAGAGCGGATCCTAAAACGCTGATGATACTGATGATAGCATTTAATGGTTTAGTACGAGCACATCTCGATCATGGGTCAATTTTATACAAACCTTGTTCCAACAAAAATCTGGTAAGATTGAACAAAACGTACAATCAAGGTTTTCGTACTATCCTAGGCTGCATGAAATCTACTCCAATAAATGCTATTTTAGCGGAAGCTGCTACAATAAATTTGGAGACAAGGCGAAAATGGCTGGTAACAAAATATATAATAAGCTTGGGTTCACGATCACCTCAATATTTGTGATACAGAATTATTATCGATCTAAAAGGGATAACAACATGTATATCCAAGAATTTCAAGAAAAATTTTATATTTACTGATTCAAAAAGTGCTTTGGATAGAATTCAGACAACAGATAATAAGGTAAATAGCGACTTTACTCTGAACATCAAAAATTTAATAAATAGGACAACATCACTTTCAAGTTTTCTTGGATTCCTGGACATAGCAAGATTATCGGCAACGAACGAGCGGATACTTTGGCAAAAATTGGCACTTCTTTAAATGTTACTCGACTGAATATGAAAATAGATAAACGTAATTTCATACCTTACTTGAAACAAACAATACTAAATCAGTTTTATATACAATGGAAACAAGACATATAAGAGAAAGGTGAAGCATATTTTCTGATCCGCTCGGAATTTCCAGTGATGCCATGGTACTTGGAAGATTCCTTCGATGGATAGAAGACATATTACAAGTCTTATTCGCATGAAAACAGGTCACTGTATGATTAAATCTAATCTATTTCGCATAGGGTGAGCGACACAAAACTGTGAATGTAAGCTAGAAACTTTGAATCATCTTTTTTTGAATGTCCGATTCCCATTATTCCCGACTATAATGTATATGCTCAATTTATGCTACAGGAATACATACCAGCTCCACTGAACATGTCTACAGTCCTGGGAAAATTAAATATTTGCGTGATAAAAATTATTTTGCAAATTCATGGCTTATAATCACATTGAATTATAATGCCGGAGGGGGGGGGGGGAACACCCACCTCTTTTTTTCTTTTCAATCCCATTTTAATTGAACCTTTGTATGTATTCTTTGTCTTGTGACTACCTACCAGCAAGTGAATATAGAACGCAGATACTCGAGCCAAACGCAACAAAGTATAAATCACGTGGACTTATGTGTCTATAAGCAACACGTAGACGTAGTTTGCTTTGAGCAAGACACACTACGTCTCAGGACGAAGCGAATATTGCATAACATTTGTTATATGAGGGGATTGGTCTAATGCGCCGTAAGGGAAGCAAAGACCAGAAAAAAACCAAGAAGAAGAAGATTCTCTAGTAAGGTTAGGAAATTTTTGCGCGGTTGTTGTGGTTTGTGGTTATGAGTTTACGAGCTTTAGTTGAAATTCCATCTTTTGCGATTTCGACGTTGTGGAAAGGGTATGTATCCCCACACTTACCCAATTTCCACCTATGAATGCTGTAGTAGATTTCTCATTTATCATTTTTACGAATTTATTTTTCCTTGAAGTTTCAGCAAGATGGCATCCATACCCAATAACGGCCCTAAATGTAAGAATGCTCGTCGAACGAAACTAATCGGAACTCACAGTGGAGTATTTCATTGCGATGAAGCTTTGGCTTGCTTCATGCTCCAACAGCTGCCTGAGTATTCAGATGCCGAAATTATAAGGACGCGAGATTTGTCGGTAAGTTACCCTTATAACGTAGTCGAATATTAGATATAATAGGTGCCTTCAAGATTTTAGAGAAATGTGACATAGTAGTAGATGTAGGCGGAGAATACGACCCAAAGACGCATCGATACGATCACCATCAGAGAAGTTTTGTGCATACACTTAGCAGTGTGCGACCTGATCTGGCAAAGAACAAATTCATCAGGTGAGTTTTATACGGTGGTGTGGACTATTGATAAAATATCATCTGCTTAGTAAAAACCTAGATAGTTTGAGCTGCTGAAACCGAATCTAAATTCAATTGACAGATTCCTTTCATTCAGAATTTATATTGCATCCACCTTCTCAAGATAGAAATACATGTTTTCGTACACCAAAATTATATAGCAGTTTTAAGTAATAAGTAATAAGCTTCAAGTAATAGGTGGAAATTATCCCACTCGATTATGACAAGGGCATAAACTTTCCCATGGCTTATACTTATAGTTTATACTTATATCTTATACTTATTGCCTACTTAAAACTGTTGCATAAATCCGCTGTTAGTGTTCAAATCTACCCTTTGTTTTGGGGGATGAACAATTACCCAAAATTCGTACACCCTATTAGTGATCCAATTAAGTTCTGACTGGCCAAATGGGTAACTACCCAAGGCCATTAAAAAAAAAAAAAATTAAACCCTAATATTTGGTAATGAATAACTGTTGTTATGATTTATGGAAAGTGAAAAATGAAAACTGGATTGTGAACATTGAACATTATGTTGGCCTTGTTGGGTTGGGTAGGAGAGAAAAACAATGTGAACATTAGGTAGACCTATGTTTTGGCAAGCTAGCTCAATTGAAGAGCTGAAGGATGTAATATCACCAACAGATAGCTTGAACATCCAATAGATATTGGAAGTAATTGAGGGTTATTTAAACTAATGCACGATACACTCATAACGGTATGCCGACGCGCATCTCTCTGTCTGCTCTGTCCTGACTTGTGAAGTCACTGCGAAGCACGGAGCCGGACAACGCACAATTCATTATAAAGAGAATGAGATTCGGTCGAATATCTCCAGGCATTTTAGCATGAAAATAGAATTATTAGTCTTGATGCATAAATATGTATTTACATGTTGATTTTTTCAGAAGTAGGTATATTTGTTTCCTGAGTCTACTGAATACTAAAATTATGAGTCATTTTCTCACCCTATTGATGAAACCGAGGGTGATACATACTGTGATGATATTTCCGACTTTTGACAATATTTTTGACAAATTCAATCGGCTAGGTAATAAAATACATATTTTTTGAAGTACTTTTGTTTTCAAAAAAGATAAATTGCACATGAGTCAAATTTTCCATATTCTAATTATTTGAAGTAACCTGACATATGACAACGAGCTACAAAATGAGATAGAAGCTATTTTGGTAATTCATCGAGTTTTCTTTCGTTGATTTACGAACTTATTTAATTTTTTTTTCCATCCTGTTTTTCAAATTATGAAAACTTACTTGTTTGTTAATCTCCCGCAATCTTATATAGGTCCTTGTTCTGCACAAACAATGTAATGCATCGTATGGTATTGGGTTTTCTATCTTTCCTATGGTTCTTTGCGTTAAAGTTTTGAAGATACCTTTTTCTCTGGATTATTTCCATGCATTTTCTGAAATTCGGTTTCCATTATTTGTGCAGTGTGCTGCTTGAAGGAATAAGTTATTGGGTCTTAGAAGACCTCCCCTTGATATGAATTACAACCAATACAAATCTTTGGAAGAAGCTGGAAGAACTTCCGTTCCCAAATTATATTTTTTCTTGAATTTATGAGCCACATAATCCGCTATATAAGTTAATGAGTCATTGTTTATTTTTTCTTTCAATGCCTGTTATATACCTACCCACTCGTATTTTTGCTTCGAATACGACACTACATTGACAAAAGCTAATTAAAAATGTTTGAAAACCACTCTTGAAAATAATTTAGTAATAATTCTAAAACTTCACAGCACAACAGAGAATTTGTGAGAGATTCAAATTGAATTCAGGCAAGTCTACGAAGTTACAACCCCGATATGCTTCGCACTCACGTCATCTTCGCGAACTGGACGCGTTTGGAACTAACGAGTAGCATACCGTTATGAGTGTATCGTGAACTAATGAAAACAAAATCGTGATTCTTGAATACAATTGGGTGTTTTCAAGGATTCCCCAGTTGTGAATCAGCATTGTATATATGCAAAAAAATCGTAGTCAAACCTTTACCGACTGACAAGAAAGTCATTAAACACACTACCATTTAGATATCAGTAGACTTACAAATTGATATTTGTAATTGAAGTATGGCTCATGGAGAATGATTTTTCTCAACAATAAAACAAATTCAAAGCCCTGCATATTTCTCCAAACATATTTTTCCCAATGATACAACATTTTTCAATCTTGTAGCGAAAAATGCTTTTAATTCGGTTGAAAAGTGATGAAGAAGGTGGAACAGAATGTGTATATTGTGCTGATATAAAGGAGGAATTTCTAGCGTAATTGGCTGAAAAACAAACATAAGCGTCAACCTCGCTTTCCTGTCTTTGGGGGGCCGTATCTCCGAAACTAGTTGAGACCGCCAAAATTTTCATAAGAATTTTTTGTTCAGGAGACCGAAATTCGTAATTTAAAAAAAATTTACCAAAATTTAAAATAATTTCAAAGAGAAATACAAATAAAAATGAACAGAAAGAATGAAGAGAATACAAATTTTGTGAACCATACAGATATAGACAATGAAAGTTCGAACCAATTCAAGTAGACCCAATCTTCTTAATGTTTCAGGTTAAGTTCAGCTGGATTGGTTTACGCCCACTTTGGAATGGAAGTTTTGAACAGTTTATTGGGTAAACGTGAAATAGCCGCAACTAGTGAATGTTTAAGATGCCTTTTTACCTTCATTTACGACGGTTTCGTTGAAGAGTTGGACGCAATCGACAACGGTGTACCGATGTACAGTGAGGGTAAAGCAAGTTACAAAATTAACACGCATTTGGGTGCCCGAGTCAGTAGATTGAATCCGAAATGGAACTCGCCCAAGCAAGAATCAACTGACGTACTCTTTTCCAAGGCAATCGACTTGGTTGGTAAAGAGTTCACAGAGAGAGTGTTGGAAGTAGGTTATTTTATTTTTTCATTTTTCAGATGAAGAACATACAGTTCCGATATTTGTGATAAGTAGAAAGGAAATCTTGAGCTAGAAATATGTCATTACTAGCAGATATGCTAAATTATAAGTGGATAAATAATTCACTTAAAAACACATACATTTCAAATAGAAATATGTTTGAGGGGGCAATAGTAACAATTTCTTTTAAAATGATTGATGTTTTTACTCAGTCTAATTTCTCTTGAAAAATTTTTATTATTGCTTGAATTGAGCTAAGCTAGTACTGAAGCATCTTTAATGTAATATAGTTGCTAGATTCTTCTATATCACATTCTAAAACAGATTAATAACTCGGTTTCAGGCACATAGTGAATCAACTAAGGAATCTCATAAATATTTTGAGATGAATATTTTTCTTTCTGTCTTTCTGCACAAATGAAAAAATTCAGGGATCTGTTTCCTGTCTAAAATATTAATTGAGTTTAGTCTCGTGAGTAAATATAAACCCAGCAAAGACCATTCTGACATCACTAGTTGACATCAAGACTATGCAGGTTGACAGCTGTAATCCTAAAATATGATACCGTACTGTTGAGTTGGAATTTTAATTTGATAATGACCATAAATTATTATCATTGATTGTTTTTAGCTGAATTCATCTTTTAAAAAAGTTCATGATCGAGCTTCAAGGAGATATGGTTATCTCAATTGTTCAATTCAGTTGAAAATATACTTTATTGTCCAAGAAAAAATTCTTATTGACAAAGCATGGTTGTGAATAAATAGTAACACATAAAACAACTAGATTACAACATGTACAGCATACACCGGTGAATATAATAAAAATAACATTCAGATATAAATGAACAGCGTCGAACTGATGATAATTCAGTATTGAAGTTGTACGTATAAAATAAAATCACATGTACTTACAACACTTATGTGAATATAAAAATTGTTCTTCGAACATGTTACACCGGTAAAACATAATAATAATATGGCTTTTATTGAAAAAAAAATATACAAAAAAATCATAATATAAGCTCCTATCAAACGGCAGGATTCAATTTCTGACTATGCCACGAAAAAAATCACAGCATGGGCAGACCTTGCTCTTCCATCCAAACAATTTAAAATAGTGATCAGAAAAGATTGGAAACTTACAATCAATGATTACACGTTTCTTTAAATATATAAAAGCAATGAATAAATGAAAAACAGTCATGTCAAAAAATTTGTTATGTACCTCTGTTAGGTTAGTCTTATTCGTTAAAATTATCAAAGGTCTTTCAAATTTATTCGATAAATTTTCATTTTCCACAAAAACTTCTTTATTTGGCAAAAGTATGAAAATAAACCGATTGATAAAATCGAGTCCGTAGGACGAGTGATTTTATCTAATTCGGTTTGTTTGAATGCTTTTGCCTCCAAATAAAAAAGTTTGAGTGTTTCGAAAATGAAAATTTATCTTATTAAATTTGAAGAACGAGTTGTATTTGGAGAGATAATTTTTTGAACAAATAGAAGGAAGAACAATTTAATTGATCAGTATTTCATTTACATAAAAAGGAAAGAATAATAGGTGAAAATTTTACAAATTTGAAATGTCAAACAACGATGTATGCCTTCTATGATCCAGAAGAGATATGATGCTTACACAGTGCACATGATAATGCTTGCTGACGATACCAAGAGATGGCGTCACACCTCTCATTGTACAAGGTTGAAAATTGAAAATTTCTTATGTAATGAAAATCGCGCCAGAAGGAACATAAAATCATTCGTTATGATTACAATCAATGATTACACGTTTCTTTAAATATATAAAAGCAATGAATAAATAAAAAACAGTCATGTCAAAAAATTTGTTATGTACCTCTGTTAGGTTAGTCTTATTTGTTAAAATTATCAAAGGTAATACCACGAGTCTTTCAAATTTAATTGATAAATTTTCATTTTCCACAAAAACTTTTTTATTTGGCAAAAGTATGAGAACAAACCGATTGATGAAATCACGAGTCCGTAGGACGAGTGATTTTATCTAATTCGGTTTCTTTGAATGCTTTTGCCTCAAAATAAAAAAGTTTTGAGTGTTTCGAAAATGAAAATTTATCTTATCAAATTTGAAAAACGAGTTGTATTTGGAGAGATTATTTTTTGAACAAATAGAAGGAAGAACAATTTAATTGATCAGTATTTCATTTACATAAGAAGGAAAGGAGAATAGGACAGGCAGTTTTATCGGTATAATACCCAATGATTGGCTAGAATAATCATAGAATAACCCGCTACTATTGGTTGAAATGCCAAAAACGTCACAATTTTCAAGTGAAAAAAATAATCATTATAGAACTCTGCTAATCCATACGGTCTTTAGGATAGAAATTCTTTCAGTTCTCGTTTTAGCATTATATGGTTATTTATGCTCCTTATGTTGTCTGGAAGATGGTTGAACATTTTCAGTCTGTTGTAGTTGATTGAATTTTTCACTAGAGTGGAAGATGGGAGTGGTAATTTGAAATTATTTCTTTGTCTGGTTGATTTGATATTCATTGTGCTATTTATGATGCATATTTTATATAGAACATTGTTGTAGGCTGCTACTGTCTGGTGGCCCGCCAGAGAAATAGTAAAACAAGCAATGGAAAAAAGGCGTGAAATCGATCCAAGCGGCCAAATAATTTTACTGGCCCAATCATGCCCGTGGAAAGATCATTTTGTGGCGCTAGAAGAAGAAATGGGAATCGCCGAAGAAATCAAGTTTGTACTCTTCCCTGAAAAAGAAGGTGCATGGAGGGTACAGGCTGTTCCAATTCAACCGGACAGTTTTATGTGCAGGTAATTGATAATACAGTATTTTCATTTCGTCATTCAGAGGAATGAATTTCACCAAGCATTGAAAACCTCCATTTCTTGTACTAATTAATTGGACAAGTATCATTTGAAAACATTTTTTTTGTATCAGAATGTTCATCCTCAAATAATACTCTCAAAATATCTTAAGAAATTTGTAATATGTTGCCATCTATATGTATAGAATCCTTGGTGAGATTACTTTAATACTGGGTATGTGATTTTGTTCATCAAAACACCAGACCTACAGCTTACGTGGATAATAGAGATTGGATGAAGCTCATACTCCTTTACAGGTGGCCACAAGTAGCAAATGGCAACCCTGAAGCATAACATTAAGAACATGCTGACTATCCTTTTATTTGTTTAGAATTAAATTATTAGTTTTTAATTCCGAGCAATAGTTTCTCAATGGGTTATGAATTATGTTTCTGAGAATTTGAATCTGAATGCTTTCAAATATTTGGAATAAATTGGATTGCAAATGTCTATAGATAACGGAATTTGATTCTTCCACCATCCATCGAAATTTGCAATAAGTTTGTCCAATCTGATTGATCATGTCTAGAGATTTCGAGGAGACAATATTGATTCTGAGATATCAGCGAATCTATTCATCTTAGTTGCCATCAATTGAAAATAAATGTAGCAACAAAAAAAAGTTAAATTTGTTTACTGTACTAAATGACACATTTCACTGACTAATATGCTTAGCACAAAATTGTTAAGGCTTTCGCGGCCGAGGTTATTAGTATTACTACTTTTCTTCGGGCTTGAAGGCAGTCGTTCTTTGGAATTTCTTCCTAAACTTTCGCTAGCGCGAGTGGCCAGCTTCTTCAGAGGCTTACTCATTTCCGATGACTAAATGTTTCGATTCCTTGAGGCGTATTTATATTGATGCAGCTAATCTGGAGTGTAAATTACTTCTGTCGGGTTTGGGGAATAATCATCATTATTAGTTGCCGCACTACCTGCCGTGATTTCATACGGGTGTGAATTCAGCCACGGTTTTTTCCAGCCACGCTTTTCATCTGGCAACATCGCACGTTAGACGTCGAACGCCTCTAACAACAGTTCCTTCAGCAAAATCCAAAGAGAATAGAATCTTCACTACATTCATTTGAGGTTACAAATAACATCAATAATTTTGTGGATTATTGGATAAAGGAAGGAATTAATAATATATTGTTTGGGAATATTAGGAAATTATGAATATTTCCATCGAGTGAATCATATCTCTATGTGATGATTCAACAGTTTTTTTCATCTGAAATGCACCCACACATTTCAAAAGTCATTGTCGGGGCTTCATGTCGGGTACAGAGGGGTTTGAAAAATTCGAAAATGTTTCCACAAGTTATTTGACTGTGGCACACGTTCTAGTTAGGTGAAAAATATTCGTTTAGGTTACAATTATACTCCTACACCTTCAAAAGTCATTGTCGGGGCTCCAGGTCGGGTAGAGGAGATTGAAAATTTCAAAAAATTTTCCCTAAAGTATTTGACCGTGGCACGTGTTCTAGCGAAGTGGAAAACATTCGTTTCTGTTTTAATGATACTCCTACACTTTCACAAATCATTGTCGGGGCTCCAGGGCGGGTAGAGGAGATTGAAAATTTCTAAAAAAATTCCCTAAAATATTTGACCGTGGCACGCGTTCTAGCGAAGTGGAAAACATTCGTTTCTGTTTTATTGATACTCCTACACCTTCAAAAGTCATTGTCGGGGCTCCAGGTCGAGTACAGTGTGGTTTGAAAAATTTTTCCCCAAGTTATTCGACCGTGGCACGCTTTCTAGATAGGTGAAAAACATTCGTTTCGGTTCTAATTATACTCCCACACTTTCAAAAGTCATTGTCGGGGCTCCAGGTCGGGTACAGAGGGGTTTGAAAAATTCGAAAAATTTTTCCCCAAGTTATCCGACCGTGGCACGCTTTCTAGATAGGTGAGAAACATTCGTTTCGGTTCTAATTATACTCCCACACTTTCAAAAGTCATTGTCGGGGCTCCAGGTCGGGTACAGAGGGGTTTGAAAAATTCGAAAATTTTTCCCCAAGTTATCTGACCGTGGCACGCGTTCTAGTTAGGTGAGAAATATTCGTTTCGGTTCTAATTATACTCCCACACTTTCAAAAGTCATTGTCGGGGCTCCAGGTCGGGTACAGAGGGGTTTGAAAAATTCGAAAATTTTTCCCCAAGTTATTCGACCGTGGCACGCTTTCTAGATAGGTGAAAAACATTCGTTTCGGTTCTAATTATACTCCCACACTTTCAAAAGTCATTGTCGGGGCTCCAGGTCGGGTACAGAGGGGTTTGAAAAATTCGAAAATTTTTCCCCAAGTTATTCGACCGTGGCACGCTTTCTAGATAGGTGAAAAACATTCGTTTCGGTTCTAATTATACTCCCACACTTTCAAAAGTCATTGTCGGGGCTCCAGGTCGGGTACAGAGGGGTTTGAAAAATTCGAAAATTTTTCCCCAAGTTATCTCGACCGTGGCACGCGTTCTAGATTAGGTGAGAAATATTCGTTTCGGTTCTAATTATACTCCCACACTTTCAAAAGTCATTGTCGGGGCTCCAGGTCGGGTACAGAGGGGTTTGAAAAATTCGAAAATTTTTCCCCAAGTTATTCGACCGTGGCACGCTTTCTAGATAGGTGAAAAACATTCGTTTCGGTTCTAATTATACTCCCACACTTTCAAAAGTCATTGTCGGGGCTCCAGGTCGGGTACAGAGGGGTTTGAAAAATTCGAAAATTTTTCCCCAAGTTATTCGACCGTGGCACGCTTTCTAGATAGGTGAAAAACATTCGTTTCGGTTCTAATTATACTCCCACACTTTCAAAAGTCATTGTCGGGGCTCCAGGTCGGGTACAGAGGGGTTTGAAAAATTCGAAAATTTTTCCCCAAGTTATTCGACCGTGGCACGCTTTCTAGATAGGTGAAAAACATTCGTTTCGGTTCTAATTATACTCCCACACTTTCGAAAGTCATTGTCGGGGCTCCAGGTCGGGTACAGAGGGGTTTGAAAAATTCGAAAATTTTTCCCCAAGTTATTCGACCGTGGCACGCTTTCTAGATAGGTGAAAAACATTCGTTTCGGTTCTAATTATACTCCCACACTTTCAAAAGTCATTGTCGGGGCTCCAGGTCGGGTACAGAGGGGTTTGAAAAATTCGAAAATTTTTCCCCAAGTTATTCGACCGTGGCACGCTTTCTAGATAGGTGAAAAACATTCGTTTCGGTTCTAATTATACTCCCACACTTTCAAAAGTCATTGTCGGGGCTCCAGGTCGGGTACAGAGGGGTTTGAAAAATTCGAAAATTTTTCCCCAAGTTATTCGACCGTGGCACGCGTTCTAGTTAGGTGAGAAATATTCGTTTCGGTTCTAATTATACTCCCACACTTTCAAAAGTCATTGTCGGGGCTCCAGGTCGGGTACAGAGGGGTTTGAAAAATTCAAAATTTTTCCTTAAGTTATCTGACCGTGGCACGCGTTCTAGATTAGGTGAGAAATATTCGTTTCGGTTCTAATTATACTCCCACACTTTCAAAAGTCATTGTCGGGGCTCCAGGTCGGGTACAGAGGGGTTTGAAAAATTCGAAAATTTTTCCCCAAGTTATTCGACCGTGGCACGCTTTCTAGATAGGTGAAAAACATTCGTTTCGGTTCTAATTATACTCCCACACTTTCGAAAGTCATTGTCGGGGCTCCAGGTCGGGTACAGAGGGGTTTGAAAAATTCGAAAATTTTTCCCCAAGTTATTCGACCGTGGCACGCTTTCTAGATAGGTGAAAAACATTCGTTTCGGTTCTAATTATACTCCCACACTTTCAAAAGTCATTGTCGGGGCTCCAGGTCGGGTACAGAGGGGTTTGAAAAATTCGAAAATTTTTCCCCAAGTTATTCGACCGTGGCACGCTTTCTAGATAGGTGAAAAACATTCGTTTCGGTTCTAATTATACTCCCACACTTTCAAAAGTCATTGTCGGGGCTCCAGGTCGGGTACAGAGGGGTTTGAAAAATTCGAAAATTTTTCCCCAAGTTATCTGACCGTGGCACGCGTTCTAGTTAGGTGAGAAAATATTCGTTTTCGAGTTCTAATTATACTCCCACACTTTCAAAAGTCATTGTCGGGGCTCCAGGTCGGGTACAGAGGGGTTTGAAAAATTCGAAAATTCTTCCCCAAGTTATTCGACCGTGGCACGCTTTCTAGATAGGTGAAAAATATTCGTTTCGGTTCTAATTATACTACTCCCACACTTTCAAAAGTCATTGTCGGGGCTCCAGGTCGGGTACAGAGGGGTTTGAAAAATTCGAAAATTTTTCCCCAAGTTATCTGACCGTGGCACGCGTTCTAGTTAGGTGAGAAATATTCGTTTACGTTCTAATTATACTCCCACACCTTCAAAAGTCATTGTCGGGGCTCCAGGTCGGGAAGAGGAGTTTGGAAATTCAAAAAAAAATTCCTTAAGTTATCTGACCGTGGCACGCGTTCAAATTAGGCGAGAAATATTCGTTTCGCTTCTAAGTATACTCCCACACTTTCAAAAGTCATTGTCGGGGCTCCAGGTCGGGTACAGAGGGGTTTGAAAAATTCGAAAATTTTTCCCCAAGTTATTCGACCGTGGCACGCTTTCTAGATAGGTGAAAAACATTCGTTTCGGTTCTAATTATACTCCCACACTTTCAAAAGTCATTGTCGGGGCTCCAGGTCGGGTACAGAGGGGTTTGAAAAATTCGAAAATTTTTCCCCAAGTTATTCGACCGTGGCACGCTTTCTAGATAGGTGAAAAACATTCGTTTCGGTTCTAATTATACTCCCACACTTTCAAAAGTCATTGTCGGGGCTCCAGGTCGGGTACAGAGGGGTTTGAAAAATTCGAAAATTTTTCCCCAAGTTATCTGACCGTGGCACGGATTCTAGTTAGGTGAGAAATATTCGTTTCGGTTCTAATTATACTCCCACACTTTCAAAAGTCATTGTCGGGGCTCCAGGTCGGGTACAGAGGGGTTTGAAAAATTCGAAAAATTTTCCCCAAGTTATCTGACCGTGGCACGCTTTCTAGATAGGTGAAAAATATTCGTTTCGGTTCTAATTATACTCCCACACTTTCAAAAGTCATTGTCGGGGCTCCAGGTCGGGTAGAGAGGGATTTGAAAAATTCGAAAATTTTTCCCCAAGTTATTCGACCGTGGCACGCTTTCTAGATAGGTGACAACATTCGTTTCGGTTCTAATTATACTCCCACACTTTCGAAAGTCATTGTCGGGGCTCCACGTCGGGTACAGAGGGGTTTGAAAAATTCGAAAATTTTTCCCCAAGTTATCTGACCGTGGCACGCGTTCTAGTTAGGTGAGAAATATTCGTTTCGGTTCTTATTATACTCTTACACCTTCAAAAGTTATTGTCGGGGCTCCAGGTCGGGTAGCGATTCAAATTCAAAAAATTTTCTCAAGGTATTTGACCGTGGCACGCGTTCTAGCGATGTGAATAACATTCGTTTCGATTCCAGTTATCCGCACATATATTCAAAAGCTTTTCAGAGCTTCGATAAATAGATGATTTTAGTATGGAATAATTGATCAGGCCAATGTTATCAATACATCAAGAGTGTTCGATACAAAGAATATAACGATTGTTGAAATATATTATGGCTGAAAAAACGAGTTTCAAAACTTTGAAACAATTTGGAAACATTGACTTATTGATTTCGAATTAGTATTTTTTCATTATATTTTCAAAGGTTTCGATACTTTTTTCTTCAAATTTCATCGGCAACTTCTCCCTCCCTACGAGGAGTTTTCAAGAGGCTTGTGCAAGACATTATCTATATATTGGTCTTGACTTTCTACATCTTTCCTCAGGAGCATGGTTATACAATTGAATGTCGTTTTTTGTATTCAGTAGATTTATTTAGCTGGAGGATGGTTGTGGGTTTTCAGCAAAATCCACATCTAAAGAAACTCATTGCTGTGTTTTCATGATGAAAATAAAAAAATTAGAATTCTATTCAGGTTGCAGAAAGGAAGTTCCCAATTTATCTTCAATTGTTGCTCACACAGTGAACCTTTTACCGGTCAGAAATATACTTTTGTATATTTCAGTATTGAAAACTGGGAATCTTTCAATTCATGTAAATGTTTTTTTATTATTGATTTCAATAGACGAGAAAACCAAAGATTTGTGTGAGTTCAACCGTTTCCTACATTTCATTTCACCATTTTGCCGTCAATTGAATTAAAATACGTACCAAATTACTTAATCTTGACCTCTCATCTCAGAATTGATTCTAGTCACAAATTTTATTACGTTTTTATTTGTATGTGTATATATATCCGATTTACTGTCACCTTGTAGTACCCTGAGAATGACTGTTTAAAAGTAAAAACGTCGGCAAAGTGGTTTCAGTTATTCGACCTAACCCCAACCATCCTCCAGCTCAATGATTATACAGCTTCTGCGAATCATGAAACGTGAAGGTTATTCTTCAAACGACAGAAAAGTTCTCCACAGGGTTGAACTCGAGACCACTCGATCACGTCCCGGGAGCTCACCCACTTATCTAATTTTTTGTTAGTTCATTCCTGGATTTCCAGGTGAATAGAACAGAATGGACACAGTAAAATGTACATTCCATCGTATTCTGACGACTCGAGGTTCCATGAAAAAATAACAAAATTGTTATTTGATATTTTGTAACGTTCATTTAGATATATGTTTTTGTCAACTTGATCTCTTTATAACTGAAAATTCGCCTCAACAATTCATTATGCGATATAAGTTAGTTCGCTGATCTAGACACCTTGTATATCCAATTCATCTCGAAATATTATTTTCATAAACACATACAGCTTCGCCCAGTTGCAGAGTGAAAAATTTCTCAAGCACATCACAAACGTCGTTAAATCTCTGCCACATGAAATGGATTTTTATTTTAGTTGAAAAAAAAAATGGATTCGTCTTGTCTGTGATACCTCCCTCAAGGATTTGTTTTATCTCTCGTTGTTCTAAAATTGTTCGTTCCGTTAACCAGCTGACGAAAGTCAACCCTCAGAAGTCGAAACTTATGCGAGCAATTGATTAACAAGATTCTGCCTTCTAACGTGCGATTACCCAGCACGATGGCCTGGCGGGGATTTGAACCCCGGTCTTCCGCTTGAAAGGTGGACGTGCTATCCTCTACACTAACGAGACCAACTGAAACAGTGAATGCACTAATTAGGTGTCAGTTGGTCACCGTTCTCTAGCAAATGAATGTAGTAGCCGTCTCTCACCCACACATATTCCTACCTTTAGGGTGCATTAACAGATGATAATAAATGAGGTACAATTTTCTTGTTTTTGAGGTGGCTTTGCGACTCACTCGTGATTGAGAGGTCGTGTGTTCGATCCACCTTCATGGTTGGCGAGTTCGCGAATAACCATGCTGCTCCTGAGGTATGGCGCAGAGAGTTAGTAACAAGGTCCACTTGCTGAAAGACTTCGATCGAAGGCGATGGCGTTATGAAAAATCCAATGGAAAAAAAATCACTATCATAGGTTATCAATAATACCTAATAGATTCAGAAAAGACAGAACTTACTGAAATAGAATTTAACTGCAAATAGGAAAAATATAAATAAAATAATCAAAATATATTGGGAGACCCCGTAGGAAAGAAACTCAACCTGTCCCTCAACAGGTAGGTAGGTACTGAATTATGCGTGCCTTTTGAAAGTGTGGGAGTATAATTAGAACCGAAACGAATGTTTCTCACCTATCTAGAAAGCGTGCCACGGTCGAATAACTTGGGGAAAATTTTTCGAATTTTTCAAACCCCTCTGTACCCGACCTGGAGCCCCGACAATGACTTTTGAAAGTGTGGGAGTATAATTAGAACCGAAACGAATGTTTTTCACCTATCTAGAAAGCGTGCCACGGTCGAATAACTTGGGGAAAAATTTTCGAATTTTTCAAACACCTCTATACCCGACCCGGAGCCCCGACAATGACTTTTGAAAGTGTGGGAGTATAATTAGAACCGAAACGAATGTTTTTCACCTATCTAGAAAGCGTGCCACGGTCGAATAACTTGGGGAAAAATTTTCGAATTTTTCAAACACCTCTATACCCGACCCGGAGCCCCGACAATGACTTTTGAAAGTGTGGGAGTATAATTAGAACCGAAACGAATGTTTTTCACCTATCTAGAAAGCGTGCCACGGTCGAATAACTTGGGGAAAATTTTTCGAATTTTTCAAACCCCTCTGTACCCGACCTGGAGCCCCGACAATGACTTTTGAAAGTGTGGGAGTATAATTAGAACCGAAACGAATGTTTTTCACCTATCTAGAAAGCGTGCCACGGTCGAATAACTTGGGGAAAAATTTTCGAATTTTTCAAACCCCTCTGTACCCGACCTGGAGCCCCGACAATGACTTTTGAAAGTGTGGGAGTATAATTAGAACCGAAACGAATGTTTCTCACCTATCTAGAAAGCGTGCCACGGTCGAATAACTTGGGGAAAATTTTTCGAATTTTTCAAACCCCTCTGTACCCGACCTGGAGCCCCGACAATGACTTTTGAAAGTGTGGGAGTATAATTAGAACCGAAACGAATGTTTTTCACCTATCTAGAAAGCGTGCCACGGTCGAATAACTTGGGGAAAAATTTTCGAATTTTTCAAACCCCTCTGTACCCGACCTGGAGCCCCGACAATGACTTTTGAAAGTGTGGGAGTATAATTAGAACCGAAACGAATGTTTTTCACCTATCTAGAAAGCGTGCCACGGTCGAATAACTTGGGGAAAAATTTTCGAATTTTTCAAACCCCTCTATACCCGACCTGGAGCCCCGACAATGACTTTTGAAAGTGTGGGAGTATAATTAGAACGGAAACGAATGTTTTTCACCTATCTAGAAAGCGTGCCACGGTCGAATAACTTGGGGAAAATTTTTCGAATTTTTCAAACCCCTCTGTACCCGACCTGGAGCCCCGACAATGACTTTTGAAAGTGTAGGAGTATAATTAGAACCGAAACGAATGTTTTTCACCTATCTAGAAAGCGTGCCACGGTCGAATAACTTGGGGAAAATTTTCGAATTTTTCAAACCCCTCTGTACCCGACCTGGAGCCCCGACAATGACTTTTGAAAGTGTGGGAGTATAATTAGAACCGAAACGAATGTTTTTCACCTATCTAGAAAGCGTGCCACGGTCGAATAACTTGGGGAAAAATTTTCGAATTTTTCAAACCCCTCTATACCCGACCTGGAGCCCCGACAATGACTTTTGAAAGTGTGGGAGTATAATTAGAACCGAAACGAATGTTTCTCACCTATCTAGAAAGTGTGCCACGGTCAAATAACTTGGGGGCAAATTTTCGATTTTTCCAACCCCTCTGTACCCGACAATGACTTTTGAAATGTGTGTGTGCATTTCAGATAAAAAAAACTGTCGAATCACCACATAGAAATACCAATCACTCTGTGGAAATGTTTATAATTTTTTGAATCTAATGTTCCCAAACGATATATTATTCAGTTATACCCATTACCTTTCATTATCTTATAATCCACAAATTATTGATTTTTTTTGAAATCTCAACTGAGTGTAAGATTCTATTCTCTTTCGATTTTGCTAAACGAACTGGTGGTAGAGGCGATCGACGTCTAACGTGCGATGTTGCCAGATAAAAAGCGTGGCTGGAAAAAACCGTGGCTGTTTTCACGCCGATTGATTTCATTAGTTATTCTTGATTTCCTCAGAATGGGATTCCAAATTCTGTTTAGACTCAACGCTTCTTCTTTTCTGTTGAAATTGTCCGCATGTTTTTGGATCTCTATTGCCTCCCATACCAGTCGGCTATGGTAACCCAGGTTGAGGGCAATCAGCTTAGCATTTTCAAACAGAATCCTGTGGTCACCCTCACTCAGTGCGTGTTCCGCCACCGCCGATTTGTCGTTTTGCCCCAGCCTGCAGTTCCTCTCATGCTCTTTGAGCCTTGTTTCCATGGATCTTTTCGTGGTACCGATGTAAACCTTCCCACAGGTGCACGGTATGCGATAAACCCCTGCTGCTGACAGTGGGTCTCTTTTGTCTTTAGCCGACCTGAGGCTTTGTTAGATCTTCTTGGTCGGCTTGAAAATCGTTTTTATGTTATATTTCCCCAAGAGTTTCCCAATTCTGTCAGTGATCCTCGGGATATAAATGGCAGATATGCATTCGCAACTACCTGAGAGTCCTCCCTGTTATGAACCGTGGAACTCTTCAGTTTCATGGCCCTGTTGATGTCAGATACACTGTATCCATTTGACTTCAAGGTCACTTGAAGATGTTCCAGTTCCTGCTCCAGATGCTATGGTTCACATATTCTTCGAAGAAAAGTAGTTATACTAATGCTTAGCACAATTCAAATAATTCCAAATTTATCATCTACAATCAATGTCTATTATTATTACAGCCTAGTTGGAACTATAGGTTTCTTGAATATTAAGTTCTGAGAATGAAATATATTTTTGGGAATGAAGTTTTTCAAGTTTGGAAAAATAATGAACACTAATGCCTTGAAGTTTCGTTTATTTTAACCTACCCAAAATCTGGAGTTTTTGATATATTTGCAAAAATATTTCAAACTTGCCTATTAAAAATAGTGTTTTTCATTATTTGAAATAATCTTCAGTTTTATTCTGGTGCACCTATATTGGAGCATCCTGTATAAAATAGGATTCCTGACTCTGAACCGTGAATTTCCACAGGGTGTTTCTTCATAAGGACTGGAGGGGCGTTGGTGAGGACAAACTGAGTGAAGTGGCCGGCATTGAAGGTTGTATATTTTGCCATTCGACAGGGTTCATTGGAGGCAACAAAACCAAAGAAGGAGCTCTGCAAATGGCCCTGAAGAGTCTGTCTGCGTCGATTTCGGACAGGGAATAGATATCATAATTCAAAGGTACCTTTGTAATAGTATCAATTGCGAGTCGTTTACTTGAATTTCTAAAATCATTTCCTGGAAACAGTACCGATCATTCGAGTTGATGAAAACTCTTAGATAATGGGTCTTGCACCGTAATAAAAACTATCAACTAGTTGAGGGACAACCGATTGAACTATCTTAGATGAGTTACCGTTTTTACATAAAAATGTCATTTCAAAAGAGATCTTTGGAAGTCATGCAACACGCTTATTTAGGTGACTGATTGAAGCTAGATTGGTGTCAGTTTTATGAAATTGAAAATGATGTTTCTTTTCAAATATTCAAGCTAGAATGGAAAAGATACAGTGAAAGTATATTTATTGATTTATACAGGGCTTCCCTTTCGTGTGAATCTGCATATAAAAAAGGTTTTTTGTACAAAGTATATCTACTATTATTGAACCAAGCCAGTAGTAATTTCAATCCATATTTTATGATGTCAAATCATAGATGTTCCGTTAAAAGACTTATTCAGAAATGGTAACATTGGGAAATGATGTTCAAAATTTGAAGGGAAAAAACCTTGTATCAGAATTTACTTTAATGGTAATTTTCAAAATCTGAACCTGCTAAAATATTCATAGTTTCTTCTCAGACTTGCCTTTGACAGATAATGTTGATATATTTCTGAAAATTCATAATCCACAAGATGGTCGACCTCTAAGGAAGTCTATTAGCCAGGTCAGCTACAAAAAAGCACTTTTTCATGAATAACAGGTGACAATTTTCTTCAAACTTGGAAAATACGATTCTTTGGAATATTGAACCAACATGGAAACTGTCACTTCTACTGCTTTGGTAGGAAAAGTAATTACTTAGTGTTAGCAGCATTTATAGTTGAAAGATGACTTTTATGTGTAAAAATGTTGCCATTTGGTTCTGATTTCAACATCAATTCAGAATAATGCGCAGATGAATTTAAGTTCTTCAACTTCTCAACCTCTGGAGTGCTATTATTTTCGGTGATTTTGCATGCTAATTTTATTTTTTTCACCATATAAACAACTGCGTGAAATGTGTTCGCTGCTTTTGCAGTATTATTTTTATGTTGGTACTGTTCAGGAAGATGTGTTACTCCACAATGGTGTAATAATTTCCTTTTATAGCAGTTTTACATTTATCGATTTCCTGATTAAAACCCACGTCATAATATGTTTGAAATTGATGAAAATTAAATATAGTAATTGTTGGAGTTTCCAACAGACTAATCAAAACCTATTATTTTTCATTACTTTCCATTTAAACTTCCTCTATAAAAACTCCATCAAGGCATCACCTCCACAGGCTATCTCAATGAAAATGCGAATAATTTTATGTCATATTTATTCAATTCTATAAATGTGTTCATTCTTTTCCCTCACTTGGGATCGTTCTGTATACTTTTAGCTTCTTACAGAGAGTTTGGTCAGTAGCACGAAATTTCTATTAGCCAATGACAAACATTCAATCCCTTTTTTCACTGATATCTCACGTTTCGTATTGACCAATCGAGGTGTAACACGTAGCAGACGAAGTTTCCTGAAAGCCGCTATACACTCAACAACTGAATATTAGTTTGAATGTCTCGACCGATCACTCAAGTCACACAATTCATTCATTTTTCGGAGTTGGCTATTCTGTTAATTCGTTAATAGTGTCAGGTTCCACGTCAAGTCTCACTGAACACCCGATTTTATCTTAGGACAAATCATTACTATGAGTTCTGTGTAAATAGCACATGTTCATAGCAATGTCATGTTTCTTATATATATATATATATATATATATATATATATATATATATATATATATATATATATATACACCGAACGTTAGGTAACGATCACACTACTATACTTGAGAGAATTGACAAAATGACCAAATTCTAAAAATATTAATGTCCTTTTTCCAAATTCTAAAAATATTAATGTCCTTACCGATATGGTCAACAGAGAACACGCGTATGTTTCCATTTTGATATATTTTCATTTTTGCATATTATTATGCATTACCCCCAGAAAGCTGTAAAAATTTCTTGGTATTACAAATGATACATAGATTTCGTTCAATCACAAAGTTTGAAATGCCAAATTTGGGGCCCTCTCAAGAAACATTGTTACTTTCCCTGTTTTGCCTCCAGAAAAAAGGCATTCCAATCCAACATTTCCAACGATGTGTTAAGAGTTGAATAAATTTCAGAATGGTTTCTGATATAGTTTGTTGTTGTCAATGGTTCGTTCAAATTCGACTTAGTCAATTTTTGTAATTTATGCAGTCTCAAATATTCGGTAACAATAAGAACATGCTCGCAAACGTCCCAAAGAATAAATAGTCTCTCCAAACACTCAGGAACTGTAAAGAACCTTGTGAAAATCGAGGAATTAAGAACGCCACTCAACTCATCAATCACAGAAGAATAACCTTTTGCAACTCAATGTCGCACATATAGACGAGTGGCGCTGGTGTCTAGGGCAGTTAGCTGAGTTCAAGGTCAAATCGAGTTTAAAATAAAGGGGATTTCCAAATTTTGAAAAATATAGGTATTAGAGATATTTCTGCTTTAGATTTGGATTCTTCCCAAGCTGTGACTAAAAATAAAGAAGTCGCAATTCATCGCCTTCATGTGAGATTGCAACTACAAAAATGTTTCATAAAAAGTGCAGTGAGTGATCAAGTCAGCTGATTATTTCTATTGAGTAAGTATACAGTTGTTCTGAAATATTGAACTTATTCAAGTCAGTTGTTTGTAGTATGTGTGGACCGAGTGTTTTTTTTGATTTCTACTAGAGAGGTAAGTTTTAGATTTTCCTGATAGACTCGTTTGGGTCCTGTTTTTTAACCCACTTATTCCTGAACTATAAGAAAGTCAATTGAAAAGCAAGATTTTTTTTGTACTACCATATTTCAAATGAAGTTTGACAGTCACAATGAAAAAATCAAATATGATCAACACAAAAACGACTGTCCTTTATATAGGACGTCAGGAGGATTGATTATAATTTTGTGTGATAATCTAAAAAACATTTTACGTGGAGTCCGATTGCACATTTCACACATCTAGTGGTGGTTTTGAGATGACAGTGACGGCATCTAGTTTGTTCATCCTGTGCGATCACAAAATGATTGTTACCATCATACGGCGAATCATATTTTCCCTTTGACTAGGGAGACCAACTGAATATGTATTGATTTTCTTGTCATTTTGTAGGAAAGAAGTAGCGATTCTTCTGCGAAATGCTGAATGGTCCAGATGTTTATCGTGTTCCATAAGGCGACTAAGTTTCCACGCATTTTGTATTGCCATATCAATACAATGGGCAAATATACAAAAATACCATTTCTTGCCTCTAATTCCAGTGCGGTATAGTGATATGTTCTGATCACTTCTGTCGAAGCCGCCCATGTTCTCGTTATACAGTTTTTTTCATGAACGGCTGTGGAATTTGTATTGATTGTTTTTCCTGTTGGGAATACCTTTTTACCATACGGATAGGATTTACACCAGCTGCATTCGAGGCTAAGGCACTGTAGCCATTTCTGGCTAGGTTTATTGAATTTCTTGAAAAACATAATTGATTCACTGAAAATCAGCATGGATTCCGCAGGGGAAGATCTACCAACTCGGCGGTGATCTCTTTTTTCGAGTCGGTGATGTATTCAATAGAGGCAGGAAAGTGCCCTGTTGGGATTTTCTGCGATCTCAGCAGGGCATTCGACTGTGTTAATCAAAGTCAACTTATGTCTAAATTATATTCATATGGTATAAGGGGTGTTGCCTATGATTGGATTCTAAGTTACGTAACTGAGAGAAAACATTATGTAAGTATAAAATACACAGGTGAATTAACTTCTGATACTCACATCTCCAAGCATCTGAACGTGTCGTTAGGTGTGCCTCAAGGATCTGTACTCGGTCCGATATTGTTCTTGCTTTATATTAATGAAATGGATGATTTTATCACTGATTCATTTTTGACAATGTATGCCGATGATACATCTTTATTAGTGTCTGATAAAATTGATGAAGTACTGTTTGAAAAATGTGAAAGTGATCTTGAATCAGTTATAAACTGGTGTGGAACAAACTCATTGTACATGAATGTTGATAAAACGCATATGGTAAGATTTCCTAATCGTCAGAAACAATGTAGTGATTTACAGCTAGTAATACAAAATCAAACTATTAGGAATTCAAATGAGGCCAAATTCTTAGGTATTACTCTAGACGAATGTCTGAGCTGGAAAAAACAGTGCTCCAGTATTATCAGTAAGCTAAATTCTTTATGTTACCTATTCAGGAATATCAGAACTGTTCTAGTTGAACAACAATTATTGTCCCTTTATCACTCACAGGTTGCATCGAGACTGCGATATGGAATATGTTTGTGGGGTGATTCTGTGTTGGCTCCAGATGTTTTCATTGTTCAGAAGAGGTGTATTAGAATAATAGCAGGAGTACCCAGAATGTATTCTTGTAAAGATCTATTTAGGAAATTCGGAATTTTAACTCTTCCCTGCATGTATATTTATGAATTGGCAGTATATATTCTCAAAAACAAGACTAAATATTCCATTAACGGAAATCTTCATGATGTGAATACCCGACAGAGAAACGACTTTCGCGTCCCGTTTCGTAAATTTAAAGTTTCATCTGATTCACCTTCAGTTATGGGTCTGGCTGTTTATAATAATTTGCCGAAGTCTATTAAAGAAATGACTAACTTCAAAGAGTTCAGAGAACAGCTGAAAAAATATTTGTTACGTGAGTGTTATTATGACTTGAAGACGTTTTTCAATGTTTAATGTATGCGTATTTTACCTGTCATTTATTATTAATGCGTTTTACTTGTGTGTTACACTTTTGTGTACCTATATATTAAATCATTTTTGGTAATGAAATGATGTGAATTATGTTCGATTGACATTTCCTATAGATGTTATGTCTAATGGAAAATAAATATTATTATTATTATACGACTGTAAGATTCTTATCAATGTAAGTCTTGTAGTCATGTGTTCCCCTTGCAGACTTTTTTATTCCAGCAGTGGATTTCAAAGGATTTTTTATAATTCTATTGCCCCGTATTGTACCATTTCCCCGAATTCCAATTTTTGACAATTTTTCAAACAGCGCCATACCCGAGAAGTTATCAAAGAATATATGGAATTTACTATTGGGCCACCGACTTCTAAGGGAATTTACATAACTGAGCACTACTCCAGCACCGACTCCCAGTTCTTTATATTCTGTTGATACATGAGTCGAAGCTCCCTGATATAGATCAAACCAATTTATGTATCCATTCCTTGTAAAACCTACCCAAAGCTTGTATCCCCATCGTATAGGCTTACCTCTGATGAATTTTTTTGACCCATGCCACCCAAAATGGGGGACCATCGCTTCATCTACACTGTGATGTTCCTTATGTGGTGCAAACTTCAAGAAATTATTGCTGAGGGATGTAAAAAGAGGTCGTAATTTCGAGAATTTGTCATCAGGATCTAGGTAATTATTATCAGCATTGTGGAAAACTTTCATTATGTAGTCAAACCTATCTCTAGAAAGAGCTTTAGATACTAATTGGTTATGCACATCTTTGTCCTCCCAAAACATCTTCCTCCTGGGGTACGGAATATATCCACTCAGTATAAGTATTCCAACAAAACTCTTCATTTCCGCTACATTTATTGGCTTACAGTTTATATTCTTCATCGCCGCATACGCATTTGATTCGTTCGTCAACATATCGAATATATTTTCATCAAAAAGGTTGTAGAATAATGAAATTGGAGATTGCTCATCATCATTATTTTCTAGTTCAAATTCCTCAAATGGCTCAGATTGATGAGAAGCATGCAAATGAGAATCCGTCCAATTGAATACTTTAGCAGATTTCAAATTCGAAGATTTAGGCTTGGTAACTAACATCGATAGGGGAATGTTGTCATCATCTGAGTCTGAATTGTCTATTGGAGGAGGTACCTATACCTCAGCTGGAGTTCGTAATTGTGAGGGAGGTAAGTTATCAGGTGACAACGCATCTTCATTTCCGGAATCTCCCTCAGTCTCAACTCCGTCATCTGGTGGAAGCATGGTTATATCCGCGGAAGGATGGGGAAAATCATCTTCCTCTATCATTGCCAGCGCCTCGTGCAACGAGAAACCTCTGGAATTATAAGAAAGAAATGAATAACACAATCATGGAGAAACTGTGATCTAAATGGATTATCATAATATTAGATACTCCCGACGTACCTACTATATCTAGGACGGTACTACTCGGCCTCATTTTTAGAAAGAATTCCATGCGTTTTTCAAGCTTGCCATAAATTATTTATGACGTGAAGAAGTATTCAACATTCTACATATGAAAATGAGGTATAAAAAATAGTACTTCGATTTTTTAACTCACCTTGAAGATCTGACCCTAAAATCACTCATTCTTATGAGAATTTGTCACCGAATAAAACTTATCGAATATATCAATAGCAGTATTTAGAATCACACCTATATATCGCGCAGCCGCATTATGATCCAGGGGCGTACCCAAAAATTAAACAATGTGGCATCCTTTAATTAGGACGTTACGAATATCTGGGTTTAAGGATAGTTTCTAGAGAAAAACAAAACAGTGAGATATTATAAATGAGGCTTTGGGGTTTGTAGAACTCTGGTAGTTGAATCTATTTCATTAAAAAAACCAATAGAATTTTTCAGTAGGATATACCAACTACGGGAAATTTATATATGAAAAAGAAAAGTAATGGCTTACATATTTAACCCTTTCAGTACCGAAATATGTTGCTCACCAGGAATATTTTTTTCTGTGGATTATGTAAGTACTCTAACCTGAATGAGTTATTTCGTGAAGAAAATTTTGAATTTTTCTCGATAATAAAGAAAAAAATATCCTGTGCAATATATGGCACATCAGTATTCAATGGTAAATAAAAAAATGAAACTTCCAGTAATATTTTAGTATTCATTTATGGTAATTCCATAAACAGTTTCTATCTTTGTTGATACATGAATGAATGTTACATTTTGTACATCGTATGAAGGATTTTGATTTGCAACCCATGTATCTCCAGAAGGCCAATATTCGGGAAAATGAGCAAATCCATCGAGATCGACTCCACGAAGTGGTCGACGAACTGCCATTTTTTTGGGAGGAGTAGAATTTGGTGAGGAGTCGTCTCGAGATGGCCTACCACGTTTTCTAGATGACCCTAATGGCAGCACTCCTACTTTTATCAAAGACTCAGCAAGTCTCATTTTGAAATGGAAAAGATCCATCACTTTGTTTTTCGCAATATCTAGTTTCTCGCAGTCATATTTATACTGAAATCAAGAATTAGTTGCTGTCAAATAAACTGCGTTGAAAATCATACGAAGGGTCCATTTCCTTGACTTCACTCTTATTCGGTAATACGCGAGCATCTGGTCTATTTTATCGACGCCGCCCATATTTCTTTACTATCTCAGGTCTATTTATTTCAATGTAACATTTTTTGCCTTTGTCCCATCTTTTGGCTTTATCAGTTTTCCCAATTCCAAAAAAATTTGACCCGAGATGCACAGGTTTGTTGTCGAGCCATCGAACAAATACCACATCACCATTTTCGCTAACAACTGACTGAAAATCCACGTTTCTTTTTTTTAAATTCATTCATAGATTTCAGGAACGGTGGCTTTGCAAATCGATCAATGGGTGCAGTACCTGTAGCAAGGATATCTTTCGATTTCAAATACTCTAATAATCCATACGAAGGAAAATAGTTGTCGAAAAAGAGTTGGTGATTTTTTTCGGTTAGTCTTTTACATAAATGAACAACTACTGATCCGAGTCCGAAAGTATCTGTTATATTTTTGGAGATTTCAGTGGTTGAGCCTTGCTAGATTATGAAATCATAACATATTCCTAATGCTTCACATAACAGAAATATCTTTATTCCCCAAGGACATGGTTTTCCTTTGACGTAGTTTTATGTTAAGATTGCCATTGAAAGGCACTATTTGTTCATCAATGGAAAGGTCTCTCTCTCTATGGTAAGAGTTTTGCAACGATTTCATACTGCATCAACGATAGGCTGAACTTTGATCAATCGATTTTTATTATCTGAAGGAATGTCCATGTTATTCACTAAATGAAGATGGGTTCGTAATTTGAAAAATCGATTTTTTCCCATATGTTAAGGGCAAATCAAGGGTTTGTCCCAATAAAGAGTTCTACATGGCAATTTTAGACATCCCATTACCAAATGAAGCCCAAACATTCGTTTGATTTCCCGAGAATTTGTGGGTTCAAATGTGGAGCCCTGTTGAAGAGCAATAAATATTTGTCATCGTGGCCATTGTATTCCAAGGGACTTTTCTCCTCCAGTGTTTCCAGTAAATGAGGGAACTGGCACATGCACAATTGGTCGGCGTTTCTGAATGAGCAGTTTCTTGAAAATATTCTTCAGTTCTCTCGGCTGTTGGGAATCTTCCAAAGTCTCTTCCGTTGATTCATCAGTATCTGAGCCTGATCGTGAATTTGGCATATCCTCGTATATCTCTGCATTTTCGTCTATTATGATCCAGTTCGTCCAGAATTGATCGATATTTCTTCATTCTCTATATCTTTCTCTTCAGATAAATCAGAAAAATCGGAATAGGTACCATCTCCCAAATAGTTGATGATATCTTCAAGTTGTTTTTGATTCAAATCTGCAGAAAATAATATTTTTTGAATTCAAAAACAACGAAAATGTTATTGGTATGATTGAACAATAATACTGCCATTGAGTACCAATGTGCTAAATTTGGACTTTTCTCTGAAATCGTGTGTTCTTTTCAAGTTAACAATTTGAGTGGCGGGTGATTTCGTTTCCTATCAAAATCACATAGACATACATATAAACGATAAGATTGAAACCTTCGGTGTAAAAGTTGAAAATTTTTGCAGAGATCAATTGAGGAGGACGGCCAACTTCAGTTTCAATCCAGCAATGAAAATCTGGATTTTTCGAATTAATGTTTACGACACAAGAATTATAAAGGCTTACCTGTCGGGTATAGAGAGCATACCGTCAAGCGTCTTAGGTAACGGAAGAATTTACTGCAAGTAAAGCAGAGTTAGACTGTTAGGAACATCTCTTTCAAGACGATTATAAAAGGCATTGGCTCGGAGTTTGTGAATTCTATTCTGTATTATTAGTCGGGGCTTGTTGGTTTGATCTGTTCCACTTTTCAATTTATTCTGCAGTTGTATTCATGTGCCACAGAAATTTGATAGTGAAGAAGGGAAACCAATATTGAAATCTTGTAAAAATACTTCAGTGAACATAGTCCGTTTCACTTGTAATTGATTCTACAGGGACTGTGAAATAACTTCATATTGAGGTCACAATCTAGATATATTCGGCGCGATTTGTTTCTGTTATAATGTCTCTCCCTTGCTGGAATTTTCTCAAAAAAATTTCTCACGCTCTTTTTCAGCAGCACTTTTCATAGATTTCCTGTCCCCTCTTCGCTTTTGAATAGGCACTTTTCCTTTATATAGTAGCTTTCCAATTGTTTTTACCCGCTCCTTTTTTATACTATAAACTTTCTGGTAAAAGTTTGCACATACTTGAACAAAATTATCATATCGTCGGGTGACAGGAAGAACCCACTAAGTACAATATTTAGACAATTGAGATAATTAAAGATCCGTAACTGTTTTGAAACAACTTCATTTGAAAAAGAATTCATAGCCAAATCTAACATAATGATGAAAAATGATTCACTTTACGTCTTGAGTGTTTGATTTTTTTATATAAATTGGTAGTTATTAACGAAAAAGTACTCGATGAGTTTTACCAGCCGTAAAATAAGAGATATGTAGGAAAGAAGTGAAAATTACTTTTTGAAATTACTTTACGGAAACAAACCATTTCTTTTAATGATACAGCAAACCGGTAATCACTCATCTTCGCTTTCCTCATCATAGTTTGGTTCTGGCGAGCGATCAGCAGTAACAGTTTTATTAGTGGCTAAATTGTTAGTGGGTAAATTTCTGTACCACATAGCCACTTTTTTTGGTATATGTCCAGCGTTTACTAGCTAAGTGGGTTTCAGTTCTACAGGACGAGTTTCTGGCCGCCCCTTGGCAGCAGAAATCTTTTCATAATCTGATGTATGGTACTTGTGTGTGTGTACTTACCGCAGTTTGAAAATAGGTACAATCCCCTAGAAAATTCTCCACTTTTTCGAGCTCTTCATCCTCATAGTGGAAAGTGAAATTGTGTCAGTAAGGAATCTGTTTTTTCTACCCTTGTATGAGGTGTACTGATTTTGAGTTGTTCTAGATCACTTCATATATCTGCTAATATATTTGTAAGCAACAAATATTGCTTTTGAATATCCCGATATGAGGTGCACTCCGCAATTCCACCCAAAGTTTTATCATCTGAAAATAATATATGGTGTTAATGGGAGAAAATGTGATGACTTTCATCTAGATTTCGGTTTTTAATAGTAGCTGAGGCAAATCATAAAAATCATTGAATTTGAGGAGATGAACCTGGTAAGGCCGTTATATTTTATGTTTCTCTTGTCTTCAACTTCGAGCAGATGTCTATCCAATCCTTCGTTGAAAAAGCTGATTTATACTTCTTATGCACGGAATCACAACTCCATATGTGAGATCCCCGATTCTTGGAACTCAAGCTCTATTGTCTTTAAATCAGTTATAGTTTGTACTGCATTGAGCAACATACTAGCTTGTTGGTTGATGTTTTGTCCTCCACATGTGTCAGAGAAGAGTGAGATTTCTGAGACTATAGAAGAGAGATATTTCAAAAAATGATACAAAATGGATCATATTTTATTACTTCCCTTGCCAGTTACTTCATTCCACGTGTAAACAGTATGCGGTTTCGCCATATCCAACATAAATGCATGAACTGTATACACAATTTTTTCTTGAATAATAAAATAAAGACACCTGAATACGGCAATTGCAGGACACTTTGTAAATCAAAAGTACAAGTATATAAAAGTACATGTATTTATATATAAACGTAAATTATCATTCACTAAAATGAATAAAATAAAATAAATTCTTCTTCTAGAAGTAAACAGACTCATTTGTACTATTTCTCATAGAAGTGAATAAAAAATTAAGACAATCGTTTGAAATAGCAGCACATTCTTTCAGATAGATAACTATTGGAAGTCATACCCATATGGCAATTTTTTGAAGACATGTACACCTCTACGATCCACAGAAGGTGTTTGTAGAATCTTCTTAATGTCGAGGAGTGATACTTCAGAAATATCATCTTCTGATGGAAAAAAAATCCAGCAGTACCCTTCCTAAGAAATTTCACAAAATAGCTATCATCTGAGTCAGATGATTCGGATGTTTCTAAAACTACGCCTATATAATAATAAATACTTTTCTTTTCAGTACAAAATTGTACAACAACAAAGGAACCTTGCTTAATTCTATCGTTTTCAAATTCAGCCTCTTCTACCTCCATTTCTTCTAAGACAGTGTTGCTGACTGTGTCGCTGACTGATTCTCCCTCCTCCTCGAGTCCAAGTTCGGCACATGATACTTCAGGGGCTGCTTCATCATTAGTTCCCTGATGGTGTGTGCTTATTGAAGGTCCTGTGAAATCCTTTTCTACTACAGAGCAACCAGCTGCTACTTTGACCATTTTTTTCTTAGTTTTTCTTACTTGCGTTGGAGATCTTTGTCTTTCAAGAAGTTGAGTAATGCTGTATCAATTTCACAAAAATTTTGTTTTGAGTCTTGCATCAGGAAGTTTTTCAAACTTCGTCAGGATTTAGTGGGTATATTCCAGTTGCTCTGAAGCCACTTTGTATATTTTTTTTTCACATGACTTAATTTCTGATAGAAGTCTCACCAGCATACCTGGAAACTTTGATTTTTCCACACAATTCTGCTTTGGATTCTTTATTTTGATTTGCCTCATAATTTTTAAGTTAAAGTGGTACAGCCATAAGATATGTGAATGTGAAATGAATGAAAGTACTGAAAAAAGGAAGAGGTTTGTCTATAAATATATGTGGCTCGATGGGGCTCGCTGATGTTTCATTTTTAGGAATAATGAAATATATGATTAATATAACATGCTACTCAACAAAATTTCAATGCATTCATCAACAACTCATCAGAAAGCAGTTACACAGTATTGATGATTGAGGATTATTGAAATGGCATATTGAATTGGGAGAGGTATGATTGAAGTTTCGCCTTTGATAATATTAAGTAAGAAAAATATATTTTTTCCATCTAGTTTTTTCTCCCAAATCGATTTGAATATTCATTTTGGAATTTGATTACACTGAAATGATGTGCCATGTATCAGAAATGGTTGATATTGGGAGACGGCACCTCGCCTCAGAATCAAAATCAACTTGTGGGTATATCCGAAAACAAAACCTCACATGTTTTGAGAGAGATGTGATCTGGGTTAGCAAAACATGTAGTGAAGTTTGTAATTCCAGAGTGTTCGAAGAGAAAAATTACATCCGCGAATGATTCAAGAGTGTCTGCATTTGAAGACGAAAAGGTGAGTTATAGAAAATATTCCTTGAACTGTATCAATCATGTTAATCATTTCAAGGGATCACTTCAAATATGTGACCTAATTTGTCGTGGAAATAGTTCACACGCTATTTTCAGGACTTTCAGAGTAAAACAATAGTTCTATACAGTGTGCCTAAGATAAGGATGAACAGCATGGGGATCTCGGTAACCGTAAGAGTTACACGGTAGGTCAAATGGACAAAAAGTTGCGCAATTGAGGGGTCAATAAATAGATGTTGAGAAATCCCAAAAATGTTGTTTACTTCCGGAGATATTCGGGAAAAACCGAAATTTGGCGATTTGGTTTTTATTTTTTTCCGAAGTTATTTGAAAAGTTTCGGAAAAACCAAAGGCACTTTCTCTTTGACACTTTTTTACCTCTACAAAATGGCGCTCACAAAATCTCCGTACAACGTTTCGTTTGAAAGAAATCATCATCAACTTTGTTTTTTTATATGGCACGTCCCCATGCTGTTCATCCTTATCTTGGGCACACTGTATAAACCTACAGATGATGATCATGGTATTGAGCTCCCAGGCATACCATCTGGGATTTGTATGTGAAATGATTCATGAATATTTTCAAGTGATGCTTTTTTGTGAAGATGTGATGTTCTTGCCTGTTTTTCACACTACCTAGGTGGTATAGTTTTCGGAGCGTTTGTTGGCTTTGAAAATATAGACAACAAAATATTGCCAGTAGTAATATTTGAATACCCTTGTGAATTTATTTGATAGGATTACAAATTTTTCAGTAGGTTGTTTTGAGTTTATTTTGTTGATACCCAGTTGAACCCAGGAATACAGATCATGTTCGTATGAGACATTGAAGATCGTAGCCGAATATGAAATATAAAAGTAGTGTGTGCGAATATAAATCGTATTTATGAGGATTATAGGAAGAAGAAATATAGACACATCTGAGGTGAGATTATTTTATTATTTTCTGGCATATTTCAATCGTGTTGAATCGAGTAATGTCCTAAGGGAAGAGTGCAGTAGGTTCCAGGAATCAGGTGGCGTTTGTCACCGTAAGGACTCAGATCAATATTCGTTTGCTCCTTTGAATATACCTTGTGCTCATCGGATTTCAAATGTTTTTGGGAAATTGTCTTCTCAACATGAGTTTCCAAACAGTTTTCCAAACAGCATAATCCTCGAAGGCAATTCTAGTTTTTACGACGTTATGGTAAACACCTTTTGCTTTTTTCGATACTCCTAAATTGGCGACAATTTGTTTGATCTCATCACATTCGTATTCCTCTTGCTCCAACTCTTTTATCAATCGACTGATTTGGTCCTCAGATGTTGCAGTTTTAGTTGTGTATAATTTTGACCTGAGTCCGACAAAATCAATCATAATTTTTCCATTGTTTTCATCCTTCAGCAGTCCAATTACTTTTGACTTGTGGAATATTGAATATATTATCTGAGGGATAATCACTATTATCGAAATATTGCTGACAATCTTGTTTTATTAGCATGAATGGATCAGAATTTTTAATTTCATATATCAAACTGTCTGTGTCAGTGTATATTGCAGTGCAATCTTCTCCAAACTATGGAATCATGTAACCATAGTGAAAGTCATAAATGGTTAATTTTGCCAAATCGAGTACTGTCATTCCCACGTATATGGGTTTGTTGAAGATTATTTCAGACTTTCCTAGTTCAATGGCAACTGAGTTCGTTTAAAATACGGTCGGGTTCCTGAATCGAGGATTTGAGATTCTAGCTTTAGCTCCATATCGTCCCTCCCATTGCGTCACTAGTCGAACATCGGAGTGTTTCCTCAGATTTTCCATGGTTTTTCCTGCAAAAAAAAATGAAATGAAAGTCTTTCTGGAGGGTTAGTACATGCCAAACACTGCATTATTCATCAGCTTGAATAAGTTCTTCTCAAACTCGTTCTGAGCAGCCGTTCGCAGTCGGGTGTTCAAATCTATGTAGGGCTTCAACCATGCAGATTGCTCGAATTTCAGAACACAATGTATCTTCGTTAGGATCAGACCATTTGCCAACGCCTGCTTGAGATTTCTATAAAGGATTACATTACAGTTTTTCTTCGATTGTAGAGTAGCCATCAATTTGAAATGTTTGACATCCGGTGAACATTCGGCTCGAGATTTCTCAGTCTTGGGATCAATATGACTAGGACAAAATGGCAAATCCTTATGCAAATCATGATGGTTGGTAGGGTACTCCAGATCAACATCTAATGTGTAACCTTCTGAAGCATCGTCAGGTATAGATGTTACATTGATGTTTGTATCTGTCCATTCAAATTCTCCTTAGGGTAAATATTGCGACATAGCTCAACCATACTGATTGTTCACATCAAAATACATAAGGTAGGAGTCAGGCTTCGATGTATCATACTCGTCATTCATGTACTTATTATTAGCCGTAGCTCGTCTTTTGGAACAAACCTGACTTAACCCACCTCTTGTTCCCTTTTCGAAAAATAATAACTGATCCACGTCAGTAAGAAGCTCAAGCTGTTGTTTTGTTTTGTATAACATAGAATCCCAAGTGTATCCAGGTAGAGTGAAGTAATGTGCAGTATCCAAACCATAAGTTTTATGACAACTCAAGCGGAATTGTTGAAATACATCGGCCAAGACCATGACATCGGTCTTAAGATATGAATCTGTATATTCTCCAAGTGTTTTTATTTCGAAAGTTCTCCATACTGTTTTAGCACGTGCGTAGGATTTTTTCGAACATGGTTTATCCTCCAATTTGTTATAAAACTTTTCGATGGGGGGGTGAGCAGTTCTCATCGAATTTTGCAAAAGAATCGATGCAATCATAGTACACCCTTATTCGTCAAAATCTGCTGTTCTTCGTATGAGAGGCTCGAAAACTGCGATTGAGGTTCGGAAATTCAGTCAGATATCGTGGGGTGAGAACTAAAAGTAAGTAACTGCAAATTGTCGATTTCGAGAAAAACGCAAATTGATGTTTCCCAACGTTTTTATGTTCTTGTGATGAGTTGGTTCGATTCCTATTTGAAAAAATGTACACACTGTTGAATATTTGAAGGTATTAGTGTTCCATTCCGACTTCAATCAACTGAGTAAAAAAAACAGGATTTTTGGAAAACTGAAAAATTTTGAAAAAAACTCAGTTACCCAGTTGTAGCACAGGTCATTCACAATCTCCATCATCTACATCTTCGATAGCATCTTCATTGTGAGGTGAACTCAAGTAAAATGGTTCATACTGTTTACCCTGTGCTGGAGGGTTCATGGTGAACAAGGAAACCAAATCCCTATATTTCAAAGTTGGGATTGGAATTGGGGATGTGTAAAGAAGTTTCAGTTGCGCTAGTGACTGACGAAGATTTCGTTTTTTGAAATTGAGGGTTCTGAAAGATTCACCAAAATTTTGCTTGAATTGCATCTCAAAGGGTTTACATCGTTCAAACCGCATCCAACACATTTTTTGCCAGTACACATCTACTGAGTTTTCATCCTTTTTTCGGTTCGTCAGATTTTGCTTCATGAAGAGCTTGTAATCTTGTATATCTTCTCTTGATAAATTCCTAACTTGGTATGGCTTGTCTCCTTTTCTTCTAGCACTTCGCGCTATCTGTTTCAGATCTTCCCGCCACGACGCTTTTCCTACTCGCCGCAGTTCAGTGGAGATAGCTGAGTGCATAGAGTCACACTCCATTTGAGTGTGACCTGGAACAAGGAACTTCATATCAATCATGGAAATATTGTCCAGTTCCTGCACAGCAATCATGAACATAGTGGCCATAAACTGATTCAAGTTTTGACCCCCACATCTGTCACTGTAAAATGTGATTCTCTTCACCACAGGGGGAAGAGATTTCAGAAATAAATGAACTGAACTTGCAATATCGCAACTTCCTCTTCCACCTTCAGTTTGGTCCCACATATAGCAGTAGCCTTCATTTTTATTGAGAACATAAATTGTGAAATTATAAGTTGATAGGCGGCGTTTGTAAAACAGTGCATTGTTTGTGGGGTCTGATGGTACCAGAAGTACTTGTTGGAGATCAAAATTAGCACACACAAATTCACCATGTGATGTTTCTGCTTCTTCCTTGTCCTTCATTTTCTCTAACCGAGCATGATCTTATAGATCCAAATGTTCTTTATATTCATCCTTCAAATTATTTTTCTCCTGTACTGTAGCATTAGTATAATGAACACAAACACGACATTGGTCCTTTTTGGGCTTATGAAATGCTAAATTGAAATTTTCATTAAAACTCTTTCGATAAAACTGTAATTTGGCCTTAGGTTCGCCCCTTTGATTGCAAAACTGGCAATACAACTTGTACATCAGGTTAATATTCAACGATGGATCTAGATACTGACGTTTAGTTGTAGCTCGGCAATAATGGGAGGGTACAACGGGAAAACTTCCAATATGTTCCTTGACATTTGTCACAATTTCCGGATGTGTGACTTTTTTGACATGTTTTCCTCTTTTGTCTCCTTCGCAAGTATTTTTGGAGGTTCGCTTCTTCATTGCAATATCCACAACACCCTTTTTGATACCCAGCGTATTAAGGAACATCGTTTTACATACCTTAATTCTTTCTCCATTACTTGGAAGAAAAAAAGTGATGGAATTATTGCGTTTCGAATTAATATCTGCAGTCAATCTTTTTTTGGGAAATTTATTGGTATTGGCATGAATAAAATCTCTTTGTCGAGAATAATCTGCCATAGCATAGTAATTTTCGAAGATATCCTTACGTTCATCTTCAGGAAATTTCAGGTGACATTTATTTCTACAGTTATGACACGGTGAGATCAATGTAACGGCGGGAATGGTTTTCTTTCTAGAAGAGACGTATGATTCACCCCTAGCCCGTTTTCCTTTTTTAATGTTTCGTGCCCACTCGTTTTGATGTCGAACCCTTTTCCGTGGTTTATTTGTTGTTTCGGGAAAAATCTCCATACCGTCCAAACGTACAGAATTATTGGTAACATTTCGATCAATATCTGATGAACTGGAGCTTGATGAGCTATCATCTTCAGGGTTATAGTTTGAGTGATCTGATGAAAAAGGTTCTTCATAAGACTCTTCATCAGAGTCAAGTTGTGACTCTTGAGTGGAAACCTCCACAATGTGCTGTTGAACTCTGCTCTGATTTGGTGTAAGGTTAGAATTAGAAGTACAGGGTACCTCATGTGCGGACGGAATATTACTTGTATTTGGCTCTCCGATTTGAGATTCAGGTGATTCATCTTGGGCAACACCTACCACTGTTGAGTCGTCATTCCGATGACCATTGTCTTAATAGAAAAAATAAATAAAAATCAATATGCATCAGTAATGATAAAAACAAAATGAGACGGTTATGAGTAGGTCTGTCTGTGACCGAAAAATCTTTCAAGTCATTACGTTCAGTACAAAAGTTTCATATATCTAAGGATTCTATCACGAAATCACCATTCACCACACATTATTTGATCATTTAATAATGACAAACAAACTACCAGACTATTATTAGTGATAAATGTACGAAAATACGGGCATAAAATATATTTTAACATCGGTGAATATAAAAAATTCATTCGAGATAATATCTAGTGCTTCTTGAATTAAATTGTATGTTTGAACTCAGTTGTACGCAAGAAGTTGATCAGGTTAAGGCCGCCATTGTTGTCAATATCCTAACCTATGGACTACAGTCATGTTCTCACTAACAATCAGGCATGTCTATAAACTGAAGGTTATTGATATAATAAGAATTTTATACTTACTGGTTTCGAATAACGTTAGAATTCGCAGTGTTCTTGACGACATATCCCCAAATATTCACGGCACCACTATCAGTTAACAACGACAATTCGAATCATAGACTATCCGAAACAACGAAACGAAACATACATTCAGATCAATATCATCGGAGTCCGACCGACGCGATGTCAGAGCACTCTACTGATCAATCGTGAAATTACGAGAAACCCGTTTTTCTATAACGCTACATATTGTAATTATCTACTTTGCTCAACATCTAACGCCACCTGTTATTCTCTGACGAGTTTATAGTGCTACAACTGGATAACTACACTTACCTAGTTTTTGCAGTAATTCTTTCACACCATAAAATATGCAACAAGTAGATAAGTAAACTTGCATAGTTTTAGTACTACACTTTCTGTTCATAATTAGGTTATCTACTTTCGACACTGTTCAATACTCCTTCTCAAACACCTCCTGCAGTTATCTAGTTGTAGTATGTTATGGATTCAGTACAATGATATCTTTTCGTGCAATTACCTGAATTTCGACAATTTGGTAGATACCTAGTTGTAGTACTCACCCCACGATATGATGCCAAGGTATCCAACGAAGAGTTCATGAATCTGAAGGAGTCGATGAATCTGAAGTGAATCTTGCTTTTAGAATATTTTTGGTGAAGGATATGTATTTTTCTTTTGTTATTGGTAACAAATCAATCGTTCCATTGATATCCAATGCGTTATTTTTTATAACAAAATATGCATCGTATCCCGACTGGTTGTGGAAGACAATCGGAAGAGTTTGATCATCCTGATAGTTTATATTGCACTCATTGTGTTCCGCCCCACGATAATTATTTTTCGGTATAAGATGGTTATGATCACGGACTTTCTTGTCTTTCTCTGTGAAGGGCTGTTCACGTATATGACAATGTGTAGCTGCTCTAAATTGAATTTCTTGCTCAGCTGAGATATCAATGTCAAAGGGGCACTGGAACACTGTTGCAACATCTTCAGCAAACTGCTCAAGCTCTTTGGCAAACCATTCCATGCAATCTTCTCCACGGAATGTTCGATGAAATGAAAGCGAATCATCATAGGAGCATTTCACAAAATATCCAATAGATGCTGGAATGTGTTGTTGATACTTATTCCTATCTTGCATAGGTACCAATACACTCTCTAGATCGGCATATATGACGAAAGGTAATTCAATTTTATTTCTGAAATTTTTGAACTTCAAGATAATTTTTCCCTTCTCAGGTGATCTGGGTAGACACTCCTTTGTCCTCGAGCAGTCTTCTAGATGTCTGTCCAGCTTAGCTTGCGTGGAAAATAGTGAAAACTTCGTTCACAACAATGCTTTTTGTAACTATCTGTGCTGAGTTGCTTGCTCACAAGTCTGGATAAATCTTTTATCCAAACAAAATGCGTCTTAGTTGGCGATATATTATCATGGACATTTTCTGAACCCTTATGACTGTCATCATAGTATTCATCTTGAATCCTGAGCAGATTAACGTGTTTGTTCTTTTCCTTCACAATACTCAATCTGAGCGGTACTGTAGTATACTTGAATGCTGAAAGTTTAATGTATAAATATTCACTGATACATCATTTTGAAGTTCGAATAATCGTATATGATTGATTGCCATAGGAAAGTGGATTCCTTGCAAGTTCAGGATCTTAGTATAATCCGGATATGACGAGATATTGTCAGAATTGTTTGGAACTGGATATAATGCCGAAACAATGGCCCAAGCGAAACAAGCATTATCGTCATTTTTAACATTAATGCATGCTTTTTTTCGTTTTATTTGAGAAGGTAGCTCGATATATGATGAGCCTCTCATCGGAACGAATTTTTTTATATTCACTCCCAGATTCACTACTGCTTTTAGCGCCCAACCGCTGTCACGCTTCTGAAACTCTTCCAAATTTTTCATTATCGGCTTCATTACATTATCTTCGAACCACTAATTCAAATCGGTGTCTCTGTAGATTGCCACGTTCGAGGTAGTGAAATATTTATATTCAGTGCAGAGACGATTTCCTTTGACAATCTCGAATTCACCACTAAAAGCCGTATTTACCTTCATCGATTCATCTTTTTTCAGTGCATTCAAAATTCGCCTCCTGAAGATCGCTTTGCAGTCGGTTAAAAATGCTTTCGGCTCCTTATGTTTCAAATTGGATATGATACCGGTTCGGATACGGGAATCAAACGCCGTTATAGAATCATCCCATTGTACACGATTTGTGGCTGTTTCTCTCCTATTTTTCAAACCTCCTATCTTCATTTCCGACTTCAACTGATTGCGTAAAGTTGTTATATTGGACAACGATGCCATTGTAGAAGCATTTTTGATAGACTTTTCAATCCTGTCGGTAGCTTTATAACACTCTCGAATTCCATCTTGCAATGTTTTTGCATCATATTTGTGTATTATAACACCAAGAATGGATGCAATATATTTTATTATAGCGGCAAACATTTTCAAAAATTGCAGAAGGAAGTTATCAACATGAACTTTGCACGGTGAATGATCCAACGATATGAAAACTTCCTATAAATAATCATGAAATACTTCTGAGTAGGTAGGTTGTGAGCAACAACACCTGGTGGAAAAAATCTATATCAGAGGTTATATAAATGATATTTCATCTTCAACTAAGCACAATATCTCTACAGGAGGAACAAATAGTTTGATATAAGCTAACCACTATTGCATATATAAAGGGAAAAAAATCTGTTTTCAAAACCTCCACGTTCAGTTTTATTGAGATTGAGTTGTCCTGAAAGGAAGTGGAGGTCACTTTTTCATGAAATACTTTCATGAAGACATGGATTCATCAGATATAATGAATTCTACAGTATTTATTGGAGTAGCAGTGATATGAAAAATACTTTCTCGTGGAGATATTTACTATACGAAGACGATGAAAGCTGATTAGAACGAGTTATGGGCAGATCGAAGGCTGATAGCGAATCGCAGTGTCTGTTCACCAGATGTTTTCGAACCTAGTATACCATTTTGTTTTTGTTTTTTCAATTCAGATACCCACACAATTCCTGTAGCAAGCGGCCACAATGAGTAACATTTTTACAATAACACCATCATTGGCTTTGTTGAATATTAAACGTTTTCATTTGTGATTGATGATTACAATTAATTCTGGGTTTTGATAATATTTTCAACATTTCTTGCTAGATGAGTGCGTTCATCGAATCATCTACGACTGAAAACAAGAAAGATTCGATTTGATTGAGTCGAGATAATATTTGCTGAAGCTAGAAGATTAGGTCCTGAATATAATCCTATTGAACTTTCCTCGATCGATGATATGCTTTTACGTTGTGATTTGCACTATCGAGAGATTGGTATGAGTCCATACTCAATAATATGAAAGACTTTTTACATTTGATGTATGCATTTTGAATAACCATGGAAGAGTAGAAGGAATATAAAATGTGGGTGAACAGAAGCATATTTTGATTTGATTCAAAGAGACCTTCATGTACAAGGCATTGTAATACGATGACACTTTGTGGTCTGTAGAGTGGGAAACTTCACTACATGATATTCATGCTCATCTTCGAACACTAGTTAATCACATGTAGAGTTTTGCAGTATTTTGGAAACAGTCACTTCTTCAGATGGATAGGCATAAAGTCAGTGTGGAATCAAAATTTTGTTCAAGGCATATTTCCACAAATACTTGCCAGCGCTAATGTAGATTCTATGTATCGGGAATCCAGGAGCTTAAGCCAGAAAAAAAAATCTGCTATTTTATGTTACATAGCGTCCCTCTTTTGTGATATTATGAACCGTTGTAGCACTCAGATGATTGGTTATTGTTTCGGGAGTGGTGATACTGTGATGAGTCGTTGGACGTAATGTGATAACGCGTTGACAAAACAAATACCCAATGCTAAAGCATTGTCCTCACTCATTATATTAATGTCTTTGATACCCTGTGAATATTATCAAGTAATTGTTTCAATCGGAGAGTTTGTCCTATTTCGGTAGTTGAAGTTGAGGTTTCTTTTGATTTCCGTAGTTTCTTCTAATATTCTTCCTCATCCAAATGAATTTCGTGCCATACGTCAGCGAATGCTGGAAAGGATATAACAAAACGGTTCTCGGTCCATTCAACTTTATTCGAGAGCTGAGTTCGCAAAAATTTATAAAATAGCAGAAAGATAGAAAACAGCTCGATTGAAATGTCAAAAGCTGAAGCTAGCCAAAAACTGAATGTTGAACCTTGGCGGAATAATTCGGTATTAAATTAAATGGAATTGCAATGAGATTGATTGATTGACCCTCTCAATGTGAACTCTTGCTTTCGCTATTTTGGCATTCAACGTGGCTTTTTGCTTCGGAAAATTGACTTCTATTGTTCAAAAAAGGAGATTGAATAACCTTAATTTCATATCAATCTGTTATATCCGTTATTTTCAAACCTTTATCCACCTTATATGGTCTTTGAATGAATCAAGTTCTTCAACTAGTCTACTCTGCTTGAAAATTTCTTGATCAGAACATCGTCCACGATATGCTTTACTTGAAGAAGTAATAAGACCAACTGGTGAGACTTCTATCATGACTTGTATAGTTCCTACGTCTTTTCTTATACTGTGAATGTTTTTATTTTAGAACAATGGCATCAACCGGTATTTCAGTACAATCAATTATACTTTTACATTCTGAAAAGTAGGAAAGCAACCAATATTTCTTCCTTGGATGGCCAAATCAAAACATTTTTCAAAATATTTGCCAACACAATTGATGTTTCATGAAAAACAATCCTTCATATATATTCAAGTATTTTGAAAAGCACTGATAACACGATATGCCTCATATCTGTTTTCAATTTTATGAGAGTAAAAATGATAGATTCTCGTAATGAAAGTTTATGGTTATTCGAATAATTTGCAAAAACCTCCCTGCATAATTCTGCAATGGTGTCTAGAAGTTGAAATGTTGATATCCCTGTCACCGTTGACAGCTGTTCATCAGTAGTAGGGGAGAGGCTGGTACAGTGGCCACCTTTCGATTAAATTTAAGATAACATTAATTTAAATCATAATACGTTAATGGCTATCCACATTAACAACGTCAAAGTAATTGGTAAATTATAATTGTACACTTTGATGCCAAAAAAACATAGGTTATGAATGAGTGAATATTTTTTTTAAATGTGGCCACTGTACCAAACTGAATGGTACAGTGGCCATAAAAGTATGGTACAGTGGTCATTATTTATATTTCTTATACCTACTTTAAACTTGAAAATTTAAAAAATTAAATAAGTAATATTAAACATTAACAAATGTTTTAAGATGATAAATCCGTTTTGAAAGTAAACAAATTTGCCGTTCGTTGCGTTGCTCCAGCACTCTTTGGCATGGGCAAAATGAGGTCTATTTCTTCTTTTGTTATCGTGGCAGAATCAGTAACTGTAGGAAATGAATAATGTATCCCATGTCGTCTTAGAAAATTTACATTGTAATCTTGACCGGAAAAAAAAACTTCTGTAACCTGTGCTACAAAAATTTTTGATGTTTTCTTTGTTTGAAACCTCACCAGAACAAAAAATGAGTTCACTTCCACCCTTCATCGCCTTCATGTGAGATTGCAACTAGAAAAATGTTTCATAAAAAGTGCAGTGAGTGATCAAGTCACCTGATTATTTCTATTGAGTAAGTATACAGGTGTTCTGAAATAGTTGGAATAGTTCTTAACGACACCACCTCGATATTGAACTTATTAAAGTCAGTTGATTGTAGTATGTGTGGACCGAGTGTTTTTTCTTCATTTCTACAAGTGAGTTAAGCTTAAGATTTTCTTGATAGACCCGTCTGGGTCCTGTTTTTTAAGGATAGTTTCTTGGAAAAACAAAACAGTGAAATATTATAAGTAAGGCTGTGGGGTTTGTAGATATCTGGTAGTTGAATCTATTTCCTTAAAAATACTATTAGAATTTTTTTCACTAGGATTTACCAAGAACGGGAACTTTATATATGAAAAAGAGAAACTGATGGCTTACATGTTTGAAAAAAATCTTCGACATGGCCTCAAACAATATCCGAAAATATCTGTATTATGAGTCGATCTTCAATTTTCAATTGCATTTTCACATTAATTCTGTTTGGAGTAGAACTTTTTGTTGAATCACTTTTGGCACTGTTTCTGAGGTACCAGAGTACTCTTTCGTGATACTACTTTGGCACTTATAAATGGAGCTTTAAAATGTATGACCGTTTGATCAAGCGAGTCTTGCATGTTGAATCTGAACTGGATTTTCTCTGAAATCGTGTTTTTTTCATGATAACAATTTGAGTGGCAGGTGATTTCGTTTCTTACCAAAATCACATAGACATCATATAAACGATGAAACCTTCAGTGTAAAAGTTGAAACTTTTTACAGAGATCAATTGGTGAGGACGGCCAACTTCAGTTTCATTGCAGCAATAAAAATCTGGATTTTTCGAATTAATGTTTACGACACAAGAATTATGAAGGCTTACCTGTCGGGTATAGAAAGCATACTGTCAGGCGTCTTAGGTAACGGAAGAACTTGCTGCAAGTAAAGCAAAGAGTTAGACTGTTAGGAACATCTCTTTCAAGACGAATATAAAAGGCATTGGCTCTGAGTTTGTGAATTCTCTTTTGTATTATTAGTCGGGGTTTGTTGCTTTGATCGGTTCCACTTTTCAATTTATTCTGCAGTAGTATGCATGTGCCACAGACATTTGATAGTGGAGAAGGGAAACCAATATCGCGAAATCTTGTAAAAATACTTGTACACTTGTATAAAATTCTACAGGGACAACTTCATATTGAGGTCACAATCTAGATATATTCGGCGCGATTTGTTTTATGTTATAATGTCTCTCCCTTGCTGGAAGTTTCTCAAAAAATTTTCTCACACTCCTTTTAGCAGCACTTTTCATAGATTTCCTGTCCCCCCTTCGCTTTTGAATAGGCACTTTTCCTTCATATAGTAGCTTTCCAATAGTCCTTAGCTGCTCCTTTTTTATACTATAAACTTTCTGGAAAAAGTTTGCACATTCTTGAACAAAATTATCATATCTTCGGGTGACAGGAAGAACTCACTAAGTACAATATTTAGACAATTGAGATAATTGAAGATCCGTAATTGTTTTGAAACAACTTCATTTGAAAAAGGATTCATAGCCAAATCGAACATAATGATGAAAAATGATTCACTTTACGTTTTGAGTGTTTGATTTTTTTTATATAAATTGGTAGTTATTAACGAAAAAGTACTTGATGAGTTTTACCAGCCGTAAAATAAGAGATATGTAGGAAAGAAGTGAAAATTACTTTCTGAAATTTCTCTACGGAAACAAACCATTTCTTTCAATGATACAGCAAACCGGTAATCACTCATCTTCGCTTTCCTCATCATAGTTTGGTTCTGGCAAGCGATCAGCAGTAACAGTTTTATTAGCGGCTAAATTGTTAGTGGGTAAATTTCTGTACCACATAGCCACTTTTTTTGGTATATGTCCAGCGTTTACTAGCTTAGTGGGTTTCAGTTCTACAGGACGAGTTTCTGGCCGCCCCTTAGCAGCAGAAATCTTTTTATAATCTGATGTATGGTACTTGCGTGTGTGTGTGTACTTACCGCAGTTTGAAAATAGGTACAATCCCCTAGAAAATTCTCCACTTTTTCGAGCTCTTCATCCGCATAGTGGAAAGTGAAATTGTGTCAGTAAGGAATCTGTTTTTTCTACCCTTGTATGAGGTGTACTGATTTTGAGTTGTTCTAGATCACTTCATATATCTGCTAATATATTTGTAAGCAACAAATATTGCTTTTGAATATCCCGATATGAGGTGCACTCCGCAATTCCACCCAAAGTTTTATCATCTGAAAATAATATATGGTGTTAATGGGAGAAAATGTGATGACTTTCATCTAGGTTTCGGTTTTTAATAGAAGTTGAGGCCAGGTCATGCAAATCATAAAAATCATTGAATTTGAGAAGATGAACCTGGTAAGGACGTTATTTTTTATGTTTCTCTTGTCTTCAACTTCGAGCAGATGTAAAAACGTCTATCCAATCCGTTATTGAAAAAGTTGATTTATACTTCTTATGCACGGAATCACAACTCCATATGTGGGATCCCCGATTCTTGAAACTCAAACTCGCCATATCCAACATAAATGCATGAACTGTATAAACAATTTTTTCTTGAATAATAAAATAAAGACACCGGAATACGGCTATTGCAGGACACTTTGTAAATCAAAAGTACAAGTATATAAAAGTACATGTAGAATCTTCTTAATGTCCAGAAGTGATACTTCAGAAATATCATCTTCCGAGGGAAAAAAAATCCAGCAGTACCCTTCTTAACACATTCGCTGCGGACTTTTAGAGCGTATCGTATCCCAGGAGCGGCAACGTTATTTTATGAATAACAAGCTGACCCGGCGAACTTTGTTCCGCCTTAATGGCAATAAATAAGCAGATTGTGTTTTTTTTTTTGGAAAAAATACAAAAAAAAATTAAATAACTACATTAATCATTCATTATTATTTCTGTATTTTAGTACATAGGTTGCTCTTCACTTAAGTACCTTGTGATACACGACATTTTTTGTTTTATTATCAGGCGCAAAAACAAACAACGCAGATGGTCTTCCGACCCGTGAACATGCCACGTATAATTGACCATGGGAAAAACATGAATGTTCTAGATTTAAACCACAAACTTTTAAGGATTGGCCTTATGATTTGTTGATGGTCATGGCAAATGCAAGACGTATCGGAAATTGAAGTCTTTTAAATTCAAACGGCATATCGGTTGGGATCATCGGGATCCTCGGAATGAGAACTTCCTCACCTTTGAATTTTCCTATCATTATCGTAGCGTAAATTACATTGTTCATCAATTTACTAACCACCAAACGCGTACCGTTTTGGTTGGTTTATGTTTCGAAGCATGATTACTACGGAGCCAACCTTTAGGCGTAAATTGTGCGGTGGTAAGCCAGGCACGTCCAAAGAGTTTAAAAATTCAATTGGATAGTTGGTGGCTTCATCTTCATTTGTGACGCAGTCAATAGATTTGAATGAATTCATTGTTCCAATGATCTTATTTTGAATTATGTAGTTCAGGTCATCTACATCTTTATTCTTAGCCGCTAAAATTGCTCGCTCACTCAACCATTCATTATTTTTGTAGTCAGAAATAATATTTGGAAATACATTGTTGATAAGTTCGTCTTTGGATGAGACAAAATTACAGAAATTATTTGGAAATGATATTAATCCGCTCGATTCATCGACAGGTACTTGACCATTACCGATAGTCAGCAATTGCTCCGAGAAATCTTCAGCAGATGTATCATTAAGCAATGTAACTCTCATGTTTGTTGTCAGCTGCAGTTTCTTCACATAGCGCCATAGATTTGACGATTTGAGGCAAGCGTTTATTTCATCGGCAGCCGTAGATCTTGGAATTACTGGCAGTATTTGGCGGAAATCGCCAGACAGTAAAATCATTGCTCCTCCAAAACATCTCGAGTCATTGCGTAAATCTTTTAATGTTTGGTTAAGTGCTTCTAATGCACGTTTATGCGCCATTGTGCATTCGTCCCAGATGATGATTTTCGATGCCGCTAAAACTTTGGCCATTGCTGAGTGTTTTGCAATATTACACGTTGGTTTTTCAATAGTTTGAAGATTTAACGGTAATTTGAATGCTGAATGAGCCGTACGGCATCCTTCTAACAATGTGGCTGCTATTCCAGAAGAAGCAACTGCAACCGCTATGTTGGATCTCGCCCGAACAGTTGCTAAAACTAATGACATAAGGAATGTCTTGCCAGTTCCACCAGGGGCATCTAGGAAATATAAACCACCATTTTCATCACCGATTGCCTTCATTAAAGTATCATAAACTTCCTTTTGTTGGTAATTCAACAGGGGTACATTCCTTTGAACTACTAAATCTAATTCCTGGTGATCATATTCACGTTCCCGTTCCAATTCTCGATTAAATGCGTCATTCATTTCACGATTTGGCGCTGGCATTCCTAACCTGATTAATAAATTACCGCACATGAGGTAACACATATCTTCGATCAAGAGTAAAGCACGATTATGTATCTCCTCATTCATCTCAATATCGTGATTTCTGGAACTGACACGACTTTGATGTAAAATATTTTCTGACATACTATCCTTGTATTTGTGCCACAGGTTACATGGGTTTGATGGAAAACATGTCGAAATTATGATAGCGAATAATGTGCGTATCTGACTTGGAGATGCAGAGATAATGGCTTCAGCGATTGTCGTATCCCAATGGGTATCGTTTTCTAATAAGTTCAATTCTTCACATGCAGCACGATATGTTGGGAATATTACACCATTAACAGTTCGTAGTGTCTCAAATGAAGTTGGCCCACGCACATTTACCAGCAACAACCGCAAATAGAAACATTCATCATTCTTTGGATGAACTGTATACATACGACCAAGAGCATCAGTAGAACGCACATCTGGATACCCAGGAAACGCATCACCTTGCTTCCGTCTTTGAAAATTCTTGGATGAAGCATTCCAAGTATAATAACGTGGCATCTCCGAGTAAAGCAAAGTTCGTGCAAACTGATCGCTTTGGCAGATTGCAAAAAAACTGGTCAATGTAGTTGATGGAGGTGTTTCAGCACGTTGCGTAGCATTCGAAGCCGTGAAATATACTCGTTGACCATTCTCCAGATGCACCGCCAAATGTATAACAGTAGGATGACGTTCGTGAATTGGAAATGCGAATATACGCCAAATCGCTTCATTACAGTTCACATAACGACCAACTTGATAGCGTAAAATTTCATCGTTGGTATTTGAGGATTGCAATCCAAAAACCGCCATATCACTGCCTTTCGTGACATATTTGCAAATATATTTTATGGACTTAACTGAATTGCAGTATTCAACGTTGCAATGTGTCTTGAACGTTTTAGAAATAAGTGGCGAATATGGAACAATCCAACTGTTGACGACAACGAAATCCATTCTTTTCACTTTCGTTGTGACAGTTCGACCGTTGTCATCTGGTGATCGACGCCGATACAGCGGATACCCATCGTTGCCAGTGAAAGTCTCCGCCGTTAATTTCCGTGGATATCGTTTAGAGCACTTTCCATCGACCATGCAAGGTGATTGGGGATTGATGGCACCACACGGTCCATGAATCATATTAGTAGTAACAACATCATGTAGGTCTGGATCGACTTCATGATCAGGAATCTCGGCACATATGATATCATCTATTTGGTCAGGCTGAATTCTTTCCACTAACCAAATAAGAATGTGTGCGTGCGGCAGGCCTCGCTTTTGCCATTCGATTGAATACATCCAGCATCGAGTATCTCCAAAGACGCGTTGTTTAACAATAAAGTACATCAGGGACCGAATTTTTTGTCTGAATATACGTGCTGTGATGTCGTGTCTATCATTTGATGTTTGTCCGGGAAGCAGCAATTGAGTGATTTCTATCCATTTTGGATTACAGGTAAAAGTAATAAAGAGATCTGGCCGGCCGTAATGACGAACATATGTCATTGCATCTTGTACATATTCATTCATATGACGTGGGCTACCAATGTACGTCGCCGGAAGAATAGTTAATCGACCAATATTAGCTGCATTTCCTTCAGTACTTACTGCATCACGTAAATGGATGTACTCCTCAGAACGCAGTTTGGCTTGGTTCAACCTAATAAATGTTAAACGTTCCGTTTCTATCTTTACATACATGTTAACGCAATACTGCTGAAACAATCGACGAAACCGCAGCAAATAGTTGTCAGCATTTTGACGAATCATCAAACGATATGCATAATAATTCATTGAGCTAACTTTCTTTGTAGTTTCTTCACCTGAAATTAAAAATTTGATAATTAACTATTTCAAAGACAAATAATACAGACATTAACCATTATTAAGATACTGATACTTTACCATTCAATGGATTTATCATTTTAATATTATCTTCTCCTTGCCAAAACATCAGTGGGTATTGCAATGCGTCATAAGATCGATGAGTTTCAGATATTTGTTGCAGTTGCCCAGTATCGCGACGTGTAAGCACAATATCGCGTTTTTCCAATTGTTCACCAACAATCAGGATGGCAACTTCGTCTACTGTTGGAGCATTAAATGTGCGTTCGTGTGTTCCAGATGGTCGTTTATCTGCTTTGATGACAACTTTATAGTCATCATTTGGCATGCGCTCTAAAGCACTCTTAAACAACCTGGCCAACGCATGATGTTCATGAAGCAGACATTGCAAGTCTTGAATAATTGCTCGCTTCATTCCTGCATTGATCCCTAGGCGTCGATCAAGTTGTTCTTCCATGTTGCCCATGAAATATATTTGTAAAAATTTATTCTGTGTATTTTTGAAAGGTAGTAATGATCCAATTCGATGGTGAATCTGTCCTTGTATCTACAAAATAAAAACCAGACAGTATTAACTGGGTTATAAACACTTTTTCTGTGGGAGAGTAGAGTTCAGTATTAGCAAATATAATACATACCAATAGATCAAGTAAGTTATTCTTCAACTACATTCTATGTAAGTACAAAAATAAATACCTTAAATGTCGGATTAAATCCTCCTTCTTCGATAATGTCTGCCCCAAATGACGTCATTTGGAAACAACTATTGTATTTTCGAGTATTTGCAAGAAAGTGGCGTGATTCTTGTGTTTCGCCACAAAGCAATGAATACAATGGCTCATGTGGCGGAGTCAACACTGGCAATTTCACTTTACCATTAAGGCAGCATAATCCAGGCGTTTCTCCGGAAAACTTTAATGCACCACAATACTCGCAAACAACGTCCATTTGCCCAATGCAAACGCTAGGATGCAAGCTGTAATCATTGCTGCAATCGTATCGAAACGCTGCTCGATTCAAATCAGCTAAATTTCTGCGTCGCAAATTATCTATTTGTTGCCTTCTGTTGTTCGCTCGACGATTCTGCATTGCCAACCGAGCTGTTTCACGGGCTGCTTCACTTTGCTCTCGTGATTGAGAAGCACGAAGTCGAGCCATACTATCGCGGCGCTGTTCACGTGCAATTTCTTGTTCTTCTTCAGTCCTTTCATTTGCAGTATTTTGTATTCTTCTTGCATTACGGCTTTGTCGGGAAAGATTCGATCGTCTTGGTCGCGGCATTATTAATTAAACTTCACTTCACTTCAATCCACTTGTTAAACGTCATTACATAGCTGTCATTTTACGTCAATTACATAGCTGTCATTTGCGTTTTGTTATTCCAAGTCTGATTCTTTTTTGTTATACCACGTTTTATAGTGACTGACGTTTCATGTCAAGTCACACGGGAACGCTGTCGAACGGGATGAAAAAATAAAAAGTATCCTATCGTTTTATAGTGACTGACGTTTCATGTCAAGTCTCACGGGAACGCTGTCGAACGGGATAAAAAGTATCCTATGTCCATCTCCTGGCTCTAAGCTACCTCCCTACCAATTTTCAGCCAAATCTGTTCTGCCGTTCTTGAGTTATAAGTGATGTAACTAACAGGACTTTCTTTTATATATATATAGATTGCTGGTTTTGATATCAAGATTGACAATTGCTTAAATTAAGTTTATATACAGTGTGTTTCATTTGATTTAAGTATATGGCCCCTATCGGGGTCGTGCGCATCTGGCCAAAAATTTATCTCGCAGTGCTGACCGGCCCCGATCGGGGTCACGTAAGTCATAATTTATATTTTGGAACATAAAATGAAGGTAGTAATCAAACATCGGACTTTTGAAAAATTTATAGTGAAAATGGACTAATGAACATATGTTTGTATGAAAAAAGAGTATACATGAATTGTCAAAAATATAAAACAAAGATATTTCTGGCGAGTTTTATAATACAAAAACGATATCATTTATGCGCACTGTCAAAACATTCACCGACGCAAAATCCAGGCTGATCGGGACATATCTCACAGTGGTACAGTGTACGTTTTCGCATTTTTCTTGTAGAACATACTCTACACCGCTTCCTGTTTATGCGTCCGTCCTTTGCTTTTGATTCAATTTTCGTCAAGACGTGTGTTGACTCATCTCTTCTTACGGGCGTGTTCGTCCATCTCGTGCCTTCTTCCTGTATTTGCAACAGACTGCATAAAATTGAATTTCTGAATTCGTACAACGACATCTTGCAACCGGAATATTGTTTATGCAAGAAAAATGAATTTAGCAGCATCAGTTGAATATAATGGATGCCCAACTTTTTATACCACCTAAGTGTCTTTCTGCTGCAGGGGTAGTAGGAGTTTAGCTGATCCTGCCTGTCGACACCTCCCATGTTCATGTTGTAATGCAAAATCGCAACTGGTATTTCTCGAACACGATTTCTCTTGTCAGTATGCTCTACTAGTTCTCCACCGTACTCAGTAGAAAGATACAAAACATCTCTCTTATCCTTCCACTTTCTCACCATAATATTTTCAGAATATCTGGTAATGGATTCTCCTTTTTTTAGTTTTTTTTCTATGACATCTTTGGGGTTGTTCTTTCTTTTAGCGTTTAGTGTACCAGTACAATAGGTATCACGACTAGTAAGCTGTCTGGCCAATTCAAACGAATTGTAGAAATTTTCCATATAGATGGAATGGCCCGAATCGAGATAACTTTCTAGTAAATGTAACACAACTTTGGTTGTATGACCTTTTCCACCAATGTCATCTAGCGACCCCGTATATATCACTGATTTTAAAATCAATCCGGTTGGTTCTGTTAGCATATACAGCTTGACACCGTATTTATGCCGTTTGTTTTTGATGTATTGGCGGAAAATCAACCGTCCACGCCACAATACCATAGATTCATCAAGTGACAAGTTTTTGCCAGGGTAATATATTGTTGCCATTTTATTATTGAAAAAATCTACAATAGGCCGTATTTTGTACAACCTATCTGTCGAATTTGCTGTATCAGGTCTGTTTGTGGAAAAATGTAAACATCGCATGATTATTAGGAATCGGTCGCGGCTCATGAATGTAGAAAAACACTTCATATTATAAAGCGGGTGCTTTTTCCAGTAATCCTGCAGCCTATTCATCCTTATTGATCTTGTGTGAAGAACTAACGCAATAAATTTCAACATTTCTTCAGATGTAACAGGCTTCCATCTTGTTATTCGTGATTTGTCGCTAATGCGTTCGGAACAAAATATATTTTCAGCTTGATGATTTGTTTCATTTACTATCAAAGTAAGTATTTCATCGTCGAATATCATGCGAAAATAGTCCACCGGCTTATTGTTGCCAGGAATTGGTACTAAAAGTTCATTATTTTTTAAAAAAGGAAATATCTTCTTAGATGAATGAGTAGCACTCCAGTTTGGACTTATAGTCGTGCCGTCAACCAAACCTGACAAAAAAATGGATCAGCTTATTAGTGCAATCGAAAATACTAACCTTCGCCTGGCCCTTGGAAAATGACGCCAGGTACTATTTCCGAACGGCCGTTTGCAACGTCATCATGCTTTCCTTCTTCTACATCTAGAAATATATGTATTGAGCTAGTGTTCAAATATATATTTGGTTTAGAACGTATGAAATCGTAAATATTACCTGTGTCATTTTCGTCCGAAAAATCCTCTTCGGAATCTGAGTCACCTTGCTCCAGATGAACATCAATATCACTCAAGTGTCCTGTTTCACGTAATTCTTCATCCTCATCACTAGATGACATTAAAAGAAAATACATTTCTTCGTCTGTGAGTTTTCTGGGATTTTTTGGCCCTAATTTAGGCTTCTTGGAAGTTGAGGCACCCTGCTCATTGTCGGCCATCTTGAACTATCACCAAACTAAAAAACTCGAATCTACGCAAACACTGTTTATTCCCGATGCATAACCTACACGCTCACAATAATACAACCGGTTTGCAGCGATGCTCTGCCCATACTGCTCCGTATATAAAATAATGGTGATTGCGGTACCGATCGGGGCCATGCGCACCTGGAGAGCGACGGTGGCGGCCCTCATCGGGGCCATGCGCATTGAATGTGTTAAGAAATTTCACCAAATAGCTATAATAATAAATACTTTTCTTTTCAGTACAAAATTGTACAACAACAAAGGAACCGTGCTTAATTCTATCGTTTTCAAATTCAGTCTCTTCTACCTCCATTTCTTCTAAGACAGTGTTGCTGACTGTGTCGCTGACTGATTCTCCCTCTTCCTCGAGTCCCAAGTTCGTCACATAATATTTCAGGGGCTGCTTCATCATTAGTTCCCCGATGGTGTGTGCTTATTGAAAGTCCTGTGAAATCCTCTTCTACTACAGAGCAACCAGCTGCTACTTTGACCATTTTTTTCTTAGATTTTCTTGCTTCTTGCGTTGGAGATCTTTGTTCTTTCAAGAAGTTGAGTAATGCGGTATCAATTTCACAAAAATTTTGTTTCGAGTCTTGCATCAGGAAGTTTTTTCAAAAACTTCGTCAGGATTTAGTGGGTATACTCCAGTTGCTCTGAAGCCACTTTGTATATTTTTTTTTCACATGACTTAATTTCTGATAGAAGTCTCACCAGCATACCTGGAAACTTTGATTTTTCCACACAATTCTGCTTTGGATTCTTTATTTTGATTTACCTCATAATTTTTAAGTTATAGTGGTACAGCCATAAGATATGTGAATGTGAAATGATTGAAAGTACTGAAAAAGGGAAGAGGTTTGTCTATAAATATATGTGGCTCAATGGGGCTCGCTGATGTTTCATTTTGAGGATTAATGAAATACATGATTAATATAACATGCTACTCAACAAAATTTCAATGCATTCATCAACAACTCATCAGAAAGCAGTTACACAGTATTGATGATTGAGGATTATTGAAATGGCATATTGAATTGGGAGAGGTATGATTGAAGTTTCGCCTTTGAAAATATTAAGTATGAAAAATATATTTTTTCCATCTAGTTTTTTCTCCCAAAGCGATTTGAATATTCATTTTGTAATTTGAATACACTGAAATGATGTGCCATGTATCAAAAATGGTTAATATTGGGAGACGGCACCTCGCCTCAATATCAAAAGATCGGATACATTGTTTCGAACTGATAGTACTAGTAGATTACCAGTAAGATCTAAACATTCCTTCAATCGTCAACTTGTGGTTATATCCGAAAACAAAACCTCACATGTTTTGAGAGAGATGTGATCTGGATTAGCGAAACATGTAGTGAAGTTTGTAATTCCAGAGTGTTCGAAGAGAAAAATTACATCCGCGAATGATTCAAGAGTGTCTGCATTTGAAGACGAAAAGGTGAGTTATAGAAAATATTCCTTGAACTGTATCAATCATGTTAATCATTTCAAAGGATCACTTCAAATATGTGACCTAATTTGTCGTGGAAATAGTTCACACGCTATTTTCAGGATTTTCAGAGTAAAACAATAGTTCTATATAAACCTACAGATGATGATCATGGCATTGAGCTCCCAGGCAGACCATCTGGGATTTGTACGTGAAATGATTCATTTTCAAGTAATGCTTTTTTGTGAAGATGTGATGTTCTTGCCTGTTTTTCACACTACCTAGGTGGTATAGTTTTCGGAGCGTTTGTTGGCTTCGAGAACATAGACAACAAAATATTGCCAGTATCAATATTTGAATACCCTTGTGAATTTATTTAATAGGATTACAAATTTTTCAGTAGGTTGTTTTGAGTTTATTTTGTTGATATCCAGTTGAACCCAGGAATACAGATCATGTTCGTATGAGACATTGAAGATCGTAGCCGAATATGAAATATAAAAGTAGTGTGTGCGAATATTAATCGTATTTATGAGGATTATAGGAAGAAGAAATATAGACACATCTGAGGTGAGATTATTTTATTATTTTCTCGCATATTTCAATCGTCTTGAATCGAGTAATGTCCTAAGGGAAGAGTGCGGTAGGTTCCAGGAATCAGGTGGCGTTTGTCATCGTAAGGACTCAGATCAATCTTCGTTTGCTCCGTTGAATATACCTTCTGCTCATCGGATTTCAAATGTTTTTGGGAAATTGTCTTCTCAACATGAATTTCCAAACAGTCATAAACATAATCCTCGAAGGTAATTCTAGTTTTTACGACGTTATGTTTAACACCTTTTGCTTTTTTCGATACTCCTAAATTGGCGACAATTTGTTTGATCTCCTCACATTCATATTCCTCTTGCTTCAACTCTTTTATCAATCGACTGATTTGGTCCTCAGATGTTGCAGTTTTTAGTTGTGTATAATTTTGATCTGAGTCCGACAAAATCAATCATAATTTTTCCATTGTTTTCATCCTTCATCAATCCAATTACTTTTGACTTGTGGAATATTGAATATATTATCTGAGGGATAATCACTATTATCGAAATATTGCTGACAATCTTGTTTTATTAGCATGAATGGATCAGAATTTTTAATTTCATATATCAAACTGTCCGTGTCAGTGTATATTTCAGTGCAATCGTCCCCAAACTATGGAATCATGTAATCATAGTGAAAGTCATAAATGGTCAATTTTGCCAAATGAGTACTGTCATTCCCACGTATATGGGTTTGTAGAAGATTATTTCAGACTTTCCTAGTTCAATGGCAACTGAGTTCGGTTCAAATACGGTCAAACTCCTGAATTGAGGATTTGAGATTCTAGCTTCAGCTCCATATCGTCCCTCCCATTGCGTCACTAGTCGAACATCGGAGTGTTTCCTCAGATTTTCCATGGTTTTTCCTGCAAAAAAATTTAAATGAAAGTCTTTCTGGAGGGTTAGTACATACCAAACACTGCATTATTCATCAGCTTGAATAAGTTCTTCTCAAACTCGTTCTGGGGAGCCGTTCGTAGTCGGGTGTTCAAATCTATGTAGGGCTTCAACCATGCAGATTGCTTGAATTTCAGAACACGATATATCTTCGTTAGGATCAGACCATTTGCCAACGCCTGCTTGAAGTTTCTATAATGGATTACATAGTTTTTCTTCGATTATAGAATAGCCATCAATTTGAAATGTTTGACATCCGGTGAACATTCGGCTCGAGATTTTCCAAATCTTGGGATCAATATGACTAGGACAAAATGGCAAATCCTTATGCATATCATGATGGTTGGTAGGATACTCCAGATCAGCTTCTAATGTGAAACCTTCTGAAGCATCGTCAGGTATAGATGTTACATCGATGTTTGTATCTGTCCATTCAAATTCTCCGTGGGGTTAATATTGCGACATAGCTCAACCATATTGATTGTTCACATCAAAATACATAAGGTAGGAGTCAGGCTTCGATGTATCATACTCGTCATTCATGTACTCATTATTAGCCGTAGCTCGTCTTTTGGAACAAACCTGACTCAACCCACCTCTTGTTACCTGTAATGTTGCCACCTAAGGCCTATTTATTTTGAATTGAAGCTCGAAATAACTAACTAACAACTGATTTATTTGTTACGCTACAGAATGGCTTGTATCGCATTGAAAGTGTAACATCGAACTGTGTCTCTCGCCGCTAAAAAGGGGGGGAGGTCGTGGTCGCTGGCGGGGTGATGATGATGTCATCTTGGCTCGTACGGCAGGTAGGAAGGGAATGGCTCTGATAGAGGGCCCGGCGTTTCCAGATGTAAGAAGTCCAACATTACCTTTTCGAAAAATAATAACTGATCCACGTCAGTAAGAAGCTCAAGCTGTTGTTTTGTTTTGTATAACATAGCATCCCGAGTGTATCCAGGTAGAGTGAAGTAATGTACAGGATCCAAACCATAAGTTTTATGACAACTCAAGCGGAATTGTTGAAATACATGGGCCAAGAGCATGACATCGGTCCTCAGATATAAATCTGTATATTCTCCCAATGTTTTTATTTCGAAAGTTCTCCATACTGTTTTAGCACGTGCGTAGGATTTTTTCGAACATGGTTTATCCTCCAATTTGTTATAAAACTTTTCGATGGGGGGGTGAGCAGTTCTCATCGAATTTTGCAAAAGAATCGATGTAATCATAGGGTAGTACACCCTTTTTCGTCGAAATCTGCTGTTATTCGTACGAGAGGTTCGAAAACTGCGATGTGAGGTTCGGAAATTCAGTTAGATATGATGCCAACGTATCCAACGAAGAGTTCATGAATCTGAAGGAGTCGATGAATCTGAAGTGAATCTTGCTGTTAGAAATATTTTTGGTGAAGAATATATATTTTTCTGTTGTTATTGGTAACAAATCAATCGTTCCATCGATATCCAATGCGATATTTTTTATAATGAAATATGCATCGTATCCCGACAAGTTGTGGAAGACAATCGGAAGAGTTTGATCATCCTGATAGTTATTGCACTCATTGTGTGCCGCCCCACGATAATTATTTTTCGGTATAAGATGGTTATGATCACGGACTTTCTTGTCTTTCTCTGTGAAGGGCTGTTCACATATATGACAATGTGTAGCTGCTCTAAATTGAATTTCTTGCTCAGCTGAGATATCAATGTCAACGGGGCACTGGAACACTGTTGCAACATCTTCAGCAAACTGCTCAAGCTCTTTGGCAAACCATTTCATGCCATCTTCTCCACGGAATGTTCGATAAAATGGAAGCGAATCATCATTGGAGCATTTCACAAAATATCCAATAGATGCTGGAATGTGTTGTTTATACTTGTTCCTATCTTGCACAGGTACCAATACACTCTCTAGATCGGCATATATGACGAAAGGTAATTCAATTTTATTTCTGAAATTTTTGAACTTCAAGATATTTTTTCCCTTCTCAGGTAATCTGGGTAGACACTCCTTTGTCCTCGAGCAGTCTTCTAGATGTCTGTCCAGCTTAGCTTGCGTGGAAAATAGTGGAAACATCGTTCACAACAATGCTTTTTGTAACTATCTGTGCGGAGTTGCTTGCTTACAAGTCTGGATAAATCTTTTATCCAAACAAAATGCGTCTTAGTTGGCGATATATTATCATGGACATTTTCTGAACCCTTATGACTGTCATCATAGTATTCATCTTGAATCATGAGCAGATTGACGTGTTTGTTCTCCTTCACAATACTCAATTTGAGCGGTACTATAGTATACTTGAATGCTGAAAGTTCAATGTATGAATATTCACTGATACATCATTTTGAAGTTCGAATAATCGTATCTGATTGATTGTCATCGGAAAGTGGATTCCTTGCAAGTTCAGGATCTTAGAATAATCCGGATATGACGAGATATTGTCCGAATTGTTTGGAACTGGTTATAATGTCGAAACAATGGCCCAAGCGAAACAAGCATTATCGTCATTTTTAACATCAATGCATGCTTTTTTTCGTTTTATTTGAGAAGGTAGCTCGATATATGATGAGTCTCTCATCGGAACGAATCTATTTATATTCACTACTGCTTTCAGCGCCCAACCGCTGTCACGCTTCTGAAACTCTTCAAAAATTTTCATTATCGGCTTCATTACATTATCTTCGAACCACTAATTCAAATCGGTGTCTCTGTAGATTGCCACGTTCGAGTTAGTGAAATATTTATATTCAGTGCAGTGACGATCTCCTTTGACAATCTCGAATTCACCACTTGAAGCCGTATTTACCTTTATCGATTCATTTTTTTTTCAGTGCATTCAAAATTCGCCTCCTGAAGATCGCTTTGCAGTCGGCTTAAAATTGCTTTTGGCTCCTTATGTTTCAAATTGGATATGATACCGGTTCGGATACGGGAATCAAATGCCGTTATAGAATTATCCCATTGTACACGATTTGTGGCTGTTTCTCTCCTAGTTTTCAAACCTGCTCCTTTCTTCATTTCCGACTTCGACTGATTGCGTGAAGTTGTTATATTGGATAACGATGCCAGCAGATTCTGTTTCTCTCCCATTGTAGAAGCATTTTTGATAGCTTTTTCAATCTTGTCGGTAGCTTTATAACACTCTCGACTTCCATCTCGCACTGTTTTTGCGTCATATTTGTGTATTATAACATCAAGAATGGATGCAATATGTTTTATTAGAGCGGCAAACATTCCCAAAAATGGCAAAAGGAAGTTATCAGCATGAACTTTGCACAGTAAATGATCCAACGATATGAAAACTTCCTATGAATAATCATGAAATACTTCCGAGTAGGTAGGTTGTAAGCAGCAACACCTAGTGGAAAATATCTGTATCGGAGGTTATATAAATGATATTTCATCTTTAAATAAGCACAATATATTTACAGGAGGAACAAATATTTTGATATTGCGCTATTGCATATATAAAAGGAAAAAATCAGTTTTCAAAACCTCCACGTTCAGTTTTATTGAGATTGATTTGTCCTGGAAGAAAGTGGAGGCACTCTTTCATGAAATACTTTCATGAAGACATGGATTCATCAGATATAATGAATTCTACAATATTTATTGGAGTAGCAGTGATATGTAAAATCATTTCTCGTGAAGATATTAACTATACAAAGACGAAGAAAGCTGATTAGAACGAGTTATGGGCAGATCAAAGGCTGATAGCGAATCGCAATGTCTGTTTACCAGTTGTTTTGGAACCTAGTATACCATTTTGTTTTTTCAATTCAGATACCCACACAACTCCTGTAGCAAGCGACCACAGTGAGTAACGTTTTCATTTGTGATTGATGATTACAATTAATTCTGGGTTTTGATAATATTTTCAACATTTCTTGCTAGCTGAGTGCGTTCATCGAATCATCTACGACTGAAAACAAGAAAGATTCGATTTGATTGAGTCGAGATAATATTTGCTGAAGCTAAAAGCTTAGGTCCTGAATATAATCCTATTGAACTTTCCTCGATCGATGATATGCTTTTACGTTGTGATTTGCACTATCGAGAGATTGGTATGAGTCCATACTCAATAATATGAAATACTTTACATTTGATGTATGCATTTTGAATAACCATGGAAGAGTAGAAGGAATATAAAATGTGGGTGAACAGAAGAATATTTTGATTTGATTCAAAGAGACCTTCATGTACAAGGCATTGTAATACGATGACACTTTGTGGTCTGTAGAGTGGGACACTTCATGGTATTCATGCTCATCTGCGAACACAAGTTAATCACCTGTAGAGTTTTGCATTATGATTTTTAATATCGACATTCAATTATTCTTATCAGAATGGTATCGGAAGTTGAACTTTCTACCGAAGGTGAGTTTTCTGATGAGATTATATTATAAGTTGTTTTTTCCCGAAACCGTGCTTGTAATGTAACTGAACCTTCATAATAACGATATATGTTTAATGTTGGCTTTACCAAACGTGTTGTAGGTTTCCGGTTTAAAAATAATTCGGCCGGCGTTTTTCCAGTAGTTTTTTGTGGAGTGTTTCGATATTTAAATGAAATATTCAATTCCTTCTGAGATGGTTCATTATTATTTTCCAAGTCTGACGAGCAATTGATTTTTTAGAATCTGCACTGTCATCCCTGTTGCCCTATTTGATTCAGCTAGACGGAGGTGGTTTTATGTGGAAAATCCCGTTGTTTTTTGCGAAATATTCAAACTCATTTGAACAAAATTGAGGCCGGTTATCAGAAATCAATTTTTCAGACAGTTCATCCACCACAAATTAAATTTTGGCGGTTTCAGCACTTTTGAATAAATTAATCGTGACATGGACTAAAATAAATGCTCTGTGACACACAGAAAAAACTCGGCTGTGTTTCGTTTTCCGCCCATTAATTTCGTCAGTATGAAATCACCCCCTTTTAAATTTTTTTCACAACGAATGTTCACGAGCTCTATGCTTTCTTCGTTAACATCAGTGATATTCTCTTCAACTTCAATACCACTGCCAGTTGCGACTGACACCCTCAAGTCACTGGAACTTGATATCTGTCATTTTCGTTTTTTTTTTCTTCATTCGTCTGCAGCCACTTTTTCTGTTCTTTCTTAATTTTCTCTGCCTCATCTGAGGCAAAGTTACAACAGCTTGTTTGTAGGACATTAATTATTTTTGAACGGTGTTGGCACAGAGCCATGTTCTATAACAGTAGTTGAAGTTGATGGAATATCTTGTGGAGAATGAACTGATTGTATATTTTAAATAATTTGCTTCGTTGGTGTACGCTGGTCTTGCAACTCATTAGTTGTTAGAGTCTGTGGTATTTTCTTGAGTTGATATGTCATATGATATAATTCACTCATGAAGTTCATATATGCAAAGGAGTCCAAATTAATAAATCTTTCCCAGACCAATAACTTTGGCTGATACTTTTGATCAACTCACCACCTACTGACATGTAACAATAAAAGTTGATATATGAAGAAATATAACTACTGAATCAAATCTTCTTGGCACATATTATTGCTAAAATATCATAAATATAAAGAAGCAATGATTATGTTGATCGTTTACCGAGAATTAAAAAAAATCTCTGATTGACCCTCTCAATGTGAACTCTTGCTTTTGCTATTTTGGCATTCAACGTGGCTTCTTGCTTTGGCAAAATTGACTTCTATTTTTCAAAAAAGGTCATTGAATAACTTTAATTTTATATCTATCTGTAATATCCGTTGATTTGAAGATTTGTTGGGATTTGGAAGCGTCGTTTTCTTATTTTGGCTCAAGCCATACGGTTACGAGTGCAACGTGTAGAGGTGTAGAGGCTGTTGTGGTGGCAACGGCTGTGCTTCAAAACATAGCACTTAGAAATGCAGATCCATTACCTCCTCCACTTGATATAAATCTAGAGAATCGATCGAAATGAAGATTTCTCCCACATTTTATAAATTTTATTGATATTGTTGTAATATGATCTCTCAATTCGAAATCAGAGAAGGTTTCGCAATCCTCACTTTAATCACATAGAGGAGATGAAAGTGATTCATCATCTGTGGAAACGGGTGATGTTCTTCCTTTTCTTCTCTTATGGTTCATTTCCAGTCCTAGGATTCGAAGGTGTACTCGTGCTTGGCATTGCAGTTTTGGCTATCTTCGGATCTCTTACACGTATCATTTGATGAGTACTTTATATATACCTATATATATATAGTAGGTAGGAAGTCTTTGCTGACTTGTTAGGAAACAAAAGAGAAGTTCTTGGGTAAAGCAGCAAGCAAAACGTGTACTCTTTCAACACTATATTTCCGATATTTCGACAGTGAATACTGTCATCTTCAGGGAAGTGTGTTATTGAGAATGGTTGCTAATGTTGGAAAATGAATGAATGATTTTCGAATGAATTGTCAGATTTAACATTCTGTACATGGTAATGTCAATTATTTAAAATATGTGAGATAAAATATGAATAAAATTTTTCCAGTAAGAGTTATTTAAAACAGTTCAAAATTAATATATATATATATATATATATATAAAAGGCGAAGGGTAGTCTTGTTTCCTTGAATTCTTTCAAAACTCGTTCTAAGTTTGTGATTTCACTGAAGGTGATATTGATTTCTAAATTTAAGATATTTTTCCTCAACCTGTGATTGAAGTTCTGCACTGTGCGTCCAGTTGTTCCTCCTCGGTGATGTAATAGGGATGTTACGTTTCCAATTCCATTAGTGACGTGTTTCGGGAAGATTGTTGTATACGACATTTCGATAAAAACAATTTTCTGTTCATCACTGACGCTAACTTGGTGTTCGTTTTTGCCCATGTTTTCATGTGTGTAACTGTTTGATGGCCAAACTGCTGTCTGATGTTCGTGAAAAATCCCATTTCTGTAAGTTAGAAGGCGAAGGGTAGTCTTGACTGACTAGTTGAGGAAAAGCGGAATGTTTTGAGAGGATGCAGTCAAAATGCTGGGCTGTTGTAAACGTTAACTCTTTGTTGTTTGGTCGAGCTTTCGAGAATGTTTATTCTCATTTTCAAGACATCTTTCTTCTTTTGTGCTTGCTTTCCACGCCGCTGGTTTCCGTTCTGCTTCAAGCCTTACGTAGGGTGGGAGGAAATTCTTATTCCAGTTCAGGTTCCATTGCTGAAACAAAGGGTTGGAGGGGTTCGATGAAACACATCGAAATTACCACATTCAGGTTACTTGAAACCAGGCTGATGTATGTTCCTCTTATACTTCTATTATTAATTACTTATTCGTCGCTTGCTTAGGTCATTATATTGCATATCGTCTATATGACAGGTTATCATAACATATTTATGCCTGACCCGGACAGGAGGTATTCCGGGGGGTGAAATACCCCCCCTCCCCACACTAAGGGGTCCGATAAATTTTGAAACATTTAACCCTAAGAGACATTTTTTCATGATTTTGGAGGAAAAATCGTCCCTCATTCCTTCTTTAAACAGTCGTAAACTTTAAAAAAATATATTAGAATGATAGAAGGTTATGCCTATTCAAATGATATTGCCACACACTGTATTTCCAACATCTGTGACGTCAGTTTTTTTGAAAAAAGTTTTAATACTTGCAGTGGGTGCTGCTTGATTAACCTTTTTGTGTCTTTCACTTTGCAAATGATTTTCAATGTCGTAACGTCCTCGATGCTCTACAGAAAACTCTGAATAATTGCATATCGAACACCTGACGCGGTCGTTACTATTTTGACACTGTTTCGAAAAATTGTATTCTTCTTTAAATTTGTCAGTGTAAACACTTACGCTTTGGCGAGTGCCCACTGACCTCGAGTGAGTTTGATAGAGCGCAAGCAGTGTGGCCAACATAACTCGCAACTATCCCTCTTTTGAAAAGTCAATATTGTGCTTATGTGTGTGTTTAATGTTTGCTTTACCATTATTGAACGCGTTCTAGGTTTCCGGTTCAAAAATGATTCGGCTGGCGTTTTTCCAGTAGTTGTTTGTGGAGTGTTCCGATATGCAAATGAAATATTCAATTCCTTCTGAGATGGTTCATTATTATTTTCTAAGTCTGACGAGCAATTGATTTTTTAGAATCTGCTCTGTCATCTCTGTTGCCCCATTTGATTTAGCTTTGTATGGAGTTGTTTTTATGTGGAAGATCCCATTGTTTTTTGCGAAATATTCAAAATCATTTGAACAGAAACCAATTTTTCAGACAGTTCAAAGTATAAATGTCTTCATCCACCACAAATTATTTTGGCGGTTTCAGCACTTTTGAATTCTATTATTTGTGACATGTCCTCTCTGTGACACACAAATAAACTCTGTTGTGTTTCGCTTTCCGTCCATTAATTTCTCCAGTATGATATCACCCTCTAAGTCTTCTTCAACGAATGTTAACGAGCTCTATGCTTTCTTCGTTAACATCACTGTTATTCTCTTCAACTTCAATACCACTGCCAGTTCCAACTGACACCCTCGAGTCACTGGAACTTGATGTCTGTCATTTTCGTTTTTTTCTTCATTCGTCTGTAGTTATTTTTTTATTCTTTTTTAATTTTCTCTGCCTCATCTGAGTAACAACAGCTGGATGTTTGTTCTTTGCCATTCTTTTTTTATTATTTGTAGGAGATTGATTATTTTTGAACGGTGTTGGCACAAAGTCATGTTCTATAACAGTAGTAGAAGTCGATGGAATATTTTGCGGAGAATGAACTGATTGTATATTTTAAGTAATTTGCTTTGTTGGTGTACGCTGGTCTTGCAACTCATTAGTTGTTTAAGTCTGTGGTATTTTCTTGAGGTGATATGTACGTGAAATATATATTATTATAGACAATAAAATATAATGAATAATTCTGGAATTATTCATCGATTATACCAATCATTTATAAGAAAAATACTTCATAATGAAATTGTCAAAATTCAGTCATAAAGTTCAAATATGCAAAGAAGTCCAATTAATATATTTTTCCCAGACCAATAACTTTGGCTGATTCTTTTGATCAACTCACCACCTACTGACATGTAACAATAAAAATTGATACCGAGAATTAAAAAAAATCTCTGATTGACTCTCTGAATGTGAACTCTTGCTTTTGCTATTTTGGCATTTAACGTGGCTTCTTCCTTTGGAAAATTGACTTTTATTTTTCAAAACAGGTCATTGAATAACTTTAATTTCATATCAATCTGTAATATCCGTTATTTTTAAACCTTTATCCACCTTATATGGTCTTTGAATGAATCAAGTTCTTCAACTAGTCTACTCTGCTTGAAAATTTCTCTATCAGAACATCGTCCACCATATGCTTTACTTGAAAAAGTAATAAGACCAACTGGTGAGACTTCTATCATGACTTGTATAGTTCCTACGTCTTTTCTTACACTGGGAATATGTTTTTATTTTACAACAAAGGCATCAACCGGTATTTCAGTACAATCAATTATAACTTTTACACTCTGAAAAGTAGGAAAGCAACCAATATTTCTTCCTTGGGTGGCCAAATCAAAACATTTTTCAAAATATTTGCCAACATAATTCATGTTTCATGAAAAACAATCCTACATATATCGCACCACCAGTTAGAAGAAGGAAATGAATCCAAAAAATAGATTTTTGGGAAATCGATAAAAACTGTTTATTCCTTCAATTATATTTTTTACTCGTGAAATCTACTCTAAAGTACAGTTTGTTTGGGTTAATTAATACTGGAAGAAACCATTCATTGATTTTCGTTATCTAGAAATAATGATAAGAAACTCTTGGATTTATTTCTTTCTTACAACTCATAAAAAAATTATTGGATGTATACAAAAAAAGACACAAAAATGTATGAAAAACGTGTTTTTATTTAAGATAACCTATAAAAATAGACAAATCTAAATAAACTATCCTTCTTCCGCAATAGTGTCATCTGAGGTAGTAGTAGTTGGCCATGTAAGGATATTTTCATAAAATTCTTTTTTATCTTCTGGAATATACTGAATGATTTTCCGAACGTCTTCCATCTTTTTCTGGTTAATTGGTATTTTTTCAGTGTATGCCCTGGTAGTAGGCAATGAAGGAGTCACCCTATTTTTTTGAAGTAGAAACAAATGTTTCAGCAAGCCATTTATATGTTCTGAAGCAGTTACGTAGCCTCGATGGGAGGAAAAATACTCTAAATATTTATATTTAGAAATCATAAATGTACAACTTTTGTCCACCGACTTACACGTTTTTTTGTAATAATTTTGCCATGTATTTTTAAAGTCGAATATATCATCTGAGGTGATTGTTGTTACTGAAAATCCTCTTGTTTTAGCAGTGGAGATCATTAGATTGTACTCCTCTGGTACGTAAATCCTATCTTTTCTCCTGATAAGTCTTTTTGCTGTTCCAAAATTTCGATCGCACTGTAAAAAGGAATGTCCACGCACAGGAAAGTACTGATAAATTTTATCAAACCGTCCAGTTGAAACCAACATGAGCATGAAACGTATTAGGGTATAGTTCCTGTTCTGCCCTCCGCAAGCGTCACTGAACACGTGAAGTTCTTTGATCGCGGGATCCATATGTTGGATTGTTTTCCAAAGTAGACTGCAGACATCATCAGGTCCTCTCTTCGCTACTCCTTCATGATACGTGTAAAAGTCTGCACAGTTTGTTTTCAAATCGTGGACACAAAACATATTTGGAAGTGGAAGGTTTTGCATGTAGTCGAAAACAATAGCTCCGACATTTTCTTTTTCTTGACATAATGTTATCACTTCTTGCTGCTTCAGGTAAAACTTTTTAGCTCGTCTCAGATGCACCATTTTTTCTGCAACTGCTACACGCTTGGCGTTTTCATTCAACGTTGAACTTTTTATTTTAGCTTCAAGTTCTTCACAAGTTGAGCAAACGTCAACCTGTGGTCTTCCAAATGTGTAGCCATGGTTATCATTGTAATGTAAAAAATCGTATTTAACTTTATTGGCGTGTTCCGGATGCTTTTTGCAAAAGAGTTCATGTATTATTTTCACATTAAGGACCAAATATTGAATGATTCTGGTGCTGTAGTGTGATTCTTTTAAGGGAAATGATCGAATGTGCTGGTCAATCGCAAGAACTACATCGTTAGGTAAAACGTTGCCACGATTTAAATGAATACCACGGTGGTCTACTGGTAATTTTCCTTCGGCAATGAGAGATGTCAGTCGAAAAATTGCTTTGTTTTTTATAGCATATAAGATCGAAAAAGCTTGCCTGCATACTTCAACTCTTGTAGAATTTATTTGGACAAAATAACTAAAAGTATTGTCACGCCTTTTGGGATTTTCTTTTTTGGATCGTCTTCGAACAACTTTGGACCGGTTTATGAGGCCCATGAGAAATGTATCCTGTTCATTTTTTGGACGTCCACTGTATAAGCTTTGGAGAATCATTTGTTTTTCTTCTGGACTAAACTTTTGTGTGCACCGTTTTTTACACGTACACTCACTATCTGTATTTGATTTTACCGGAACAATACGCCCCGTAGTTGAACTCGTATAGGTTTCACCGTGCAAACGATGTAATTTTTGTACCTCGTGTTTATATAAATGTTTATTTCTTACACCCCGTTTTCTCTTCCGTGACGTCGCAACATCGCTTACAATACTTGAGTTACTGTCCTCACTACTGCTACTATCACTACTAGACATTTTTCTGATACAAATACTAATAAATACTCATAAATAAAACAAGAACCAGACCAATGTGAATGTCAACAGCAACTGAAATGAATTATTGCATCATCATTAGGATACAGCATGCGCCGTTAACCCGCCAAAAATCCACGTGACAAAGCGTAAGTTTGAAGAAAGAAATAATGCCCGGATTTATTTCCTTCTTAAAACTGTCGCATATTTCACGCTTCAATATCTCCGTTATTTACATGTTGTTTATTTCCTACTTAGCGCTGATAGATGAGCCTTGCTTTCAAGAGTTCAATTTCTGATATAACTAATTTCGCCATGTTTTGGCGTTTATTTCCTTCTTCCTAACTGGTGGTTCAATTGATGTTTCATGAAAAACAATCCTACATATATATTTAATTATTTTGAAAAGCAAACACGATATACCCCATATCTGTTTTCAATTTTATGAAAGTAAAAATGATAGATTCTCGTAATGAAAGTTTATGGTTATTCGAATAATTTGTAAAAACCCCCCTGCATAATTCTGCAATGGTGTCTAGAAGTTGAAATGTTGATATCCCTGTCACCGTTGACAGCTGTTCATCAGTAGTACCTACTTATGATACTAAGAAATGATCCTAGTGAGTCGCCACTCTGCACTTGGGTACCCTTCTCACTATTGCCTTCAATATATGTATTGTGCAGCTATATCAAAGATTCAACAGCTGTTAATTATGAACATTTCTTTTATTTAGAATTGAATACTTACATTTATTCTTTCTCCATAGAAAATTTCATATGTATTGCCTAAAATAGGCACAGCAGTTTTTTTGAACTTGTGTTTTTTGGTTGGACATTTCAAAATTGGATTCAAATAAAATTAGAATACTTAATTCAGATCAAAATTCACAGCAGTCTTTCGGAGTTGAATTGTTTTGAATGAATGCATAAACTATGTTTGAAATTCCTCTACCTGGCAGTACGAAATCGTCGCTCTTGATATGCAAGATGAATATCCTTTTTTGATAGTAACAAACAATTTTTAGGGACTCGCTTGTCGCGAATGGTTCCTGTGGATGAGTAACCTCTTGATTTCAGATGACTGAGAAGGTGAAAACTTGTAAATAAATTGTCTGTGAATATGTTGTATCGCTGTTTTTTTTTCTTCTGGTAATTCATCCAAAAGCATCAGCAATGGAGCAGTAGATTTTCCAAACACAGCTTGGTATACTTCCTTCACGCGCCTATCTTTGCCTTGATATAAGGCAAAATTCACAAGATATCCGTTTTTGCTGTTCAGTGACCATATCTTATATCCAAATCTGATTGGTTTGCCTCGGATAAATTGCTTGCATGAGTGCTTTCCGAAGTATTTGACCATACACTCATCGTAATTTGAGAAGAGACTTTTTGCTGGCATTTGAATCTAAAGTGGAGGGTATCAGGCCATTCTCAGCTTTTGAGCACCAGTTGGCAATCATCCATTCGTTTAGGCCCAATGTTGATATTTTTTTTTACCTTGTTTCTTTTCATTACCAACTCTCAGGTATTAAACGTGAGTAGTGCCGCGCTTTGAATCTTGAACGTACTTCTACTGGAAGTACTATCCATCCACTCACGTATAGCTTCTTCTGATCCCTCAGTTCTTCCCAGAATTTGGTGAATATCAACGTGCGTTCGTTTGTAGTTATTGTATTGCAAAATCTATTTTTATATTTCGAACATTTCACTAATGCGCCCGTTGGACGAAACTTTCGAGCGTTTCTTTCTTCGTTATGGGACATTTTATTCTGTCTATCTCGGATGTAACTCAAATACTCCAGTCCAATCATTCGCCTATTTTTAGTTTTTTCTCTGGACCATTCATTTTTTTCAGATTTTCTTCTCCTTTTTCTTATATTTGTCACGTTTTTGTCGTTTTCATCATCAGCTAAGGGACTCGAATCGGAATCGGATTATAAACTATTTTCAGTCAACCCAAATTCAGGATTGTGTGCTTCTTCATTGTCATTTTGATCCATATTTTCTGAAACCTCTTCAACTGTATCAATGACAGGTGAAGTTATCTTTGGCATACATTCGCTAACATTTGTGTTATATTCAGGTACATCTTGAACCTCAATGAGTATGTTCGTGTCACAGTGTAGATCAAAAAGATGTTTGAGTGGAACATGAATATGAACCTCCCCTGTAGAACTTTTCAAAAAAAATATGAAAATCATGTTATGCAGTGAATAGATAAAATGATGCAATAACACGTATCAACAGGGATTCAAAATATGAAATAACAAGTAATAACTATCATCTGATTAAACTCACATTTTTCTAATTTGTTTGCAAAATCCTTACTAAATAACCTTCAGAACATGATCGGGATTATTTTACTACAGCTATAAAGACTTTGTCCGCATACTTACATCCCTCAACTAACCAACGCTGTCGTAGGCTCATAACAAATACTACGCACTGAACGATGATACGTGTTGGCGTTCAGAATTTGACGTTATCGTGAAGCCTGTTGTTAAAGTTAAAATACTTCGGTATCATTGGTTCCGATGCTGAGTGGTATTGTAGGTACAAATATTTGACCCGCCTTGTTTGAAACGAGTAATAAACCCAATATGACAATACTTGATGATACGTGGTATTGCGGTTAGGCCATTGATATGCAACATATTATATAAACAAGAAACATAACCTCTCAGCCTTGCACACTGGATTCAAATTCTGTTGATAAAACCAATGTGAGGTGACATAAAAAAATCTTCGAATGATACAAAATAACTCGGTATTTGAGTGGAATTATAATAATTCAGGAAGTTCTGATGAAGAACTATATGATATTTTTCTTTCACTTATTTATATTTCTTGTTCATTATATTTCCTGAGAACTGTTATCTTTATCACTGCATCATCTGCAACAGAATAAATTATTATCCAATTGGATAATATTATTGGGAGTTTTCCATTACAATTTCTTCTTTTAATTTTTGGTGGGGCTGGCAAGATACTATAGCTTGAGTCTGACTCACTGGTGGAGAGTATTTTTTAGACTGTCTTTCTTTTCACTTCCTCTGAATCAGTGTTCAAGTCACTGGTTTCTTAAACAATTTTTGCTTTTGCCCTTGCTTTTACATAGTCATCTGAATGTAAATACATATTTTTGAATATAATTATGAGTAGATGCGTATTTCAGAACTTCATACTGACTGTAGCATTTCGGAATATTTTGATAGGATGAGATGGCCAACAGGTGTTCACAGCATCACATTTTCTTACGGCTTGCAATAGTTTTCCTGTAGCCAGTGACGGCCAATGACACAACTGCCCCTGTATCCAGTTGGACGGAATGGCTTCTAGTCTTGTCATCAATGAAAGAGACAACTGTCCAACTTTTTTCTTCCATATCGAGCAACAGTGTCGGCTAGAAACTCAGTGTGTTAGTGTTTTTGGATTAGTAATGGAAAACAATAAATCATCTTTCGAACAAACCAAACACATTGAAATGACGGTATAGAGAGAGGAAGTCAATCAAGTTGGTGGTGGTACATTATTTACTGAAATAAAAAAAAAACTTGAACCTCAATGATTTTTTTCTTCAACTGCATGTTCCATGCATAAAAATTGTTTGCACCGTTTACAGTAATATTTCGTCTTCCTATTTTTTAGACACGCAAGACACACATCTTCCCAACATGTTTCGTGGTTGTTCGTTATTTGGTTCCTGTTCTGGTTCTATCCCACATATTTCACAAACTCTAAGGCGTATTAGTTCGGGCCAAAAGTTAGAATTGGCACGTATTCTTAGATGACCATCAATTAAACTAAGAACTAAAATTTCAATAAAATGCCTTCCTATAATTTTCTCTTTTTTAATAGTAACATCATATACAGCACGTGACATTTGTGGCGTGTACATACCCCCCGCCTTGGAATAGTTTGATAAACTAGTCCAAATATGGGTTGAATTAACAAATACATTGAATAAGGAACATAATAATAGTTCTAAACTCTTGGAGATGTTGGATGTTCAACAGGAAGCGGGCACAAAGTTGCGACAGCTCGACGAACAATACCCCTTTGCGTTTTCTGTGTCACAACTCTGGTTACGTTGTCTTCTCTAGGGCGCAGATGGATGACTCGTCTCATTCGCCAACATAAAGGCGGACTGTTATTGTCTTTGATGAGAACTAAGGATCCTATCATCACATGAGATTGATCTTTGGTCCATTTTCGGCGCTGCTGCAATTCTCCAAGGTATTCTCTGGACCATCTGCTCCAGATATGTTGCTGAAGTTGTTGCAGTCGTTGAAATCTACTGAGTCGCCTCTCCGGAATATCTTTGGAGTCAACAGCAAGCAATGCAGTTATAGGTCTTCCAATGGGGAAGTGAGCAGGTGTGATGTGATTCAAATCATTAGGATCGGAACTCAAGGGATGTAGAGGTCGGGAATTTAATATTGCCTCAACCTGTACGAGTACTGTTTGAAAATCTTCATAAATAAGAAGTGCATTACCTAATACGCGTTTAAGGTGAAATTTCATTGATTTGACTCCAGCCTCCCAAAGAGCACCGAAGTGAGGAGAGTATGCGGGAGAATAAATCATGTCATCCACACAAAACACAGCCTTATAGTTCTTGTCCTTCTTGAGATCACTAGCCTATTTAAAGAGGGTACGTTTTCCAACGGGCAGGTCTCCATTTATATAAATCTTTTGATCCGTTCCCTCTAGATGACATTTTTCTGATGTGATTTCCCTAAGTTCTTGAATCTTTCTAAGTATTCCCTTTTTTGTCTCCATGCTACTCAATTCGACCAATATTGGCCCAGTTTCTCTTTTTCCTGATCTAAAATTGTCCAATATCTCTTCTGTTGCGTTGGTATCTCAACTTTCATTGCGGCTATTATCTTGCCTATAATTTTACCTGTGTCTGGGTCGGTCTGTTTAGGGACACCATCAATTATAATGTTCTTTGCTTTCTCCTGAGTTTCTATTTCATCAAACTTTATCTCCATTTCGTGTATTCTCTCAGCCCCTCATTTTTTTTTCCCGAAGGCCCTTGACCTCTCAGTGATATTTTCAAATTTCACTTTGATTTCCTCGAACGAATCAGACATAAACTGGAATTTTTCTTCCAACTTTTTTTCCATTGTTTTGAAGAGAAGTTGCAAAGACTCATTTATTATAGCCTTATATATTAATATTTCCACTTTTCTCACTATTTTTTCTGTTTTTCTGAGTGCTAACTTCACTTTTCTTCACACGCAAACAACATACAAGTTTTCCTCCTTTATTGGTGCTTTCTGCTCGTGTTGCGCAACTGGGGTGGAACTTAGAGGTACACTTCTCAAAATCAGTTGATTCTACTATTTTTTTTTACAATATTTGCACTTTTTTTCAACCACTGTCGTTTTATCAACATTAGCCATGACATTACCTCGACATATACATTTATTGTATTATTGAATTATTGTTTGTTACCAGAAAAATGTTTTCTATTTTGTATTCATCCTATTTTTTTAGTGTGTTCTTTTCCTAGTCCTACATAATATAGTTTGATTATTTCATATTCGTTACATGTATTGAAATGAGAGGCGATTCGATTTAGGTTTGCATATAACTATTATCCACCTTTTTCTTCTCCAAGTCGATATAAAAAAAAATTACAAACTTTCATGAAAAAAAGTAACAAACAATTGTGCTATCAATCTCTGTTGATCTTACTATGCTGAAAAAATTCACTGCCATTGTAATATAAACTCGTTATATACTTCCTGCATATGAATTAATTCAGGATCATTGAACAATATATAATTCAATATTGTTTTTTTCAGCAAATCAATTCATTACATGTTTCATCATCCATCAGAGGATACAAAAAAATCTTAACAAAAGCAGATACTGCATTAAGTAAATGAATAAATAACAAATGTGTTGAAGGTATATTGATATTTACGAGTTGTCCTAGTTTATGTTTTTTCTGTGAGAATATGACTGTGCTGCCTGAAACTTTTAGTAGATGACCTTTTAGTATTCACCAATGAGGTACTTGTATTATTATTATGATTGTGATAAAATGTGACTAGAGAATATTTTAATTTTAGTATAAGGAACTATCACATTTTCCAATATCAGTAAACTATTCCAAAATTCATTTACATATATTAAAAATAAAAAAAATACAATACATCATGAGCTTATATGCGTGAAATATTCATTCAAATAAAACTCTTTCAGTATATTAATATTTTTTTCCCAACTCTTATCCTTTTCAATTTTCTTGATGGCAACATCAGCAGTGGTTCATAAAACTAGATAAAAATAGTCTCTTCCAGTAATGTGTAGCTGCCCCTGAATTTGATCATAATAATTATGATCCTTATTGACCAGTCCACCTGGAGAGGCCCCCAAAAATCCACAGGGATGTAGCCATAGTCCTGTTCGCACAACCTTTGTTCCTGTTAGTTTTTCAAAATATTGAATTCCATTAGCTTCGTTTTGGCGTCCCCATTGAATTTGTTTCACCCTTTCCAAGTCATAACTTCCTGAAAATTAAAAATATAATTTAAGCAATCAATATATGGATAAAATACCAAAAAATTCAAAAATACTTTCATTCAAATTATTCGTTTGAAGTGCTATATATGTAGAAAATAGGATTTACACTCTAGGACACTCTATTGATTATTGATAGACATATGTTCATCAATCTCATTTGATTCATTCACAAAAAGGAAACAAGTCAATAAGCAAATCCCCTGCGGCTACATGGCGCAAAGGGCAATTGAAAACAAATATGTTATTAATCATTGTAAAGAATGAATTTTACCTGTTAGTTTTTTGAACAGTGATGGAGCATATCTTTGTCTTCAGTATCTCACCGAAATTAGAGGAAGTCAATCTATGTTTTCTGCTGATGAGCAATGCTTGGTTGTCAGTCTGTCCTTCTGTTTTCTGAGCAACTTCCAGAATTTTATTCTCTTTCATGGCTAGCATGCTCTGAAAAAAGCCTAGTTTATTTTGGCTTTCCTGATATTCTGCTGATTGTAAAAACTCCTCAATGTCTACAGTTAATGTTTCTGCTCAAACATTTGGGTCTTCCTGCATAAGCCACAATAAACCACAACTGCTGTTCACTGTCTTTAAATTATTTTCCAATTCATCAAGCTGTTCGTTGCTGGAATTTTTTGCGTTGTTCACAAAATGATAAGTTGAACAGTTAGGCTTCGATAGCTATGTCTAATTCATAGGTTATACATTGAATGATTGTTGAGAGACCTACCATCGAAACTGAGCTTATTTTTCTCCCCTCAAAGTGGTGCATGAATGCACCACTGGTTGGAAATGGGTTGAATGCCGCTTTTCGAATTTTGGCTTCTCTGTTCTTGAAAATTGCTTGCCACTCCGGGGATTTCCACTGCCTCCTATTTTCCGGGATTTCATATGTTGGCAATGAGTTTGATTCAGAATCTGAGTCGCTGCTTATTTCTTTGACTTTCTATCATTGAATTCATCCGCATATTTTTCCTTCAACTCTAAGAGTATTATTGCAGCTGCATGATCAAAATTACTGGGTTTTTTGATTGCCATACTTTATTTGACAACACTTGATAGGGCTGACCATTTTCATTCGAGTATGCTACAACTTCAGAGTCTGCATCAGCCTCATCTGTGGGAACTGGACCGAGAAGATTCTCTACATACTGTTTCGCTTTCATGGGATCTACAATAAGACAATAATAGTCGAATGAAAAATTTGGCGTTTTCTGAAAAATTATAACTCACCATTCAGCAGCATATTAGCAGTATTTATACCAACAAATAGTGAGATATCATTCTCCTTCTAATTAACAGTGATATCAACTTTTTCACTCATGTTTTGGCAATATATGTAGAAATTGAAATACACAAACACAAATGCACTGTCTACAATTATGCCGTTCTCTGTCTCTGTCGTTTTTATCATCTCATATAACCGGCCTGTAACCCTGCTATCGAGCAAGGTTACGTTTTCAAAAACACGGTAATAAATAAAGACATCATTAAAGACGTCACATTAACTTCCCTTCTATTACCGCATATCGCTAAAATGCAACCGGTTACTGAAAATCGTTACCATTTGTAACCCGGTTACTGGTTACTGGCAAGAGTATCATTATTATTTCCAAAAGATTTGTCCCACTTCAGTTTTTTCTCTGTCACAGAATTGTTATATAGTAGATATAATAACAGGGGTGGAACTGGAAAGATTTGCAGGTTACATACTAACTGTTATCTACACATCCCAAATAGTATTGATAGATGTCTGGAACTTCCACGACACGAATAAGTCACTGATCACCTTCTGAAGCATCACAATCGGCAAGTTTGGAATCGCTTTTATGGAATTATTACAAATTCTATTGAAGCGACAAGAAATGTTCGAAATTGTGGCGAGTTTATTTATAGCCGCCTCCACCTGTTCCAACTACTGTTTTTTTTTCTAGGGCGAATTTTTGCCGAGCATTTTTTTCCATGAGGCGATATTTGTTTTGAAGTTGGGTGAAAGTGCGAGGAACCCCAATTCCAAAGGAATTGAAATCGATGGTCAACTTCTTCCATGTTTATTCTTTTTTTTTTCAAGTTACCGCATCTACTATCTTATTTTCAATGTTAGTATGTTTTTCCACTGAATGTAACAAGGAATCAACTCCTTTCCGCAAAAAAAATAGCACGTTCTTTTTCAACTTAACGTTTTCAGACATTTTTTTCGAAGCCATATTCACAAAACAATTCAAACCGAATCACCATTTCAATGAAACCATTGACATTATAACTTTATTAACATTATAAGTTATATTGTCTATGAATGAAACTTACAGGAAACGAACAAATATCGTCAGAAATATGTCATATTGTCTTAGGTTTGCAACAAAACCATTTGTCTAGTAACTAACGCTTGACAGGATATTGTAAAACTCGGATTTTCGACGTCGACTCGTAGTCACTGTAACAATCACTTGACAAGAAGATGATGAAACCGGTCCTCAATCGTTCCTCAGAACTAATGCTTGATCGATAATTGGACCCCCTTTTGCAATAAGGAACCAACTGACACAAAAGAGTTAGGGAGTAAAACGAGTTTGAAGATTTTTTTCTAACAAAAAAGCAGTAGTTGTAATTAAATACAGAATATCGTTTTATACTAGAAGTTTATTCAAAAAAGTATTACAAGTGCCTGATTATCTAGATTAATTATATTTTTTTTTATTTTCCTCAAGAAAAAATCACTTGGTTCTTTTTTGCAAGATAAAATTTTCTGAAAATGAAAAAAGTAAAACAGAATCATAACAAAAATTAAGATGAAATACAATTAAAAACACACCAGATGCATCATTAATCTTCCATATCATCTTCTAATTCAAAATCAATATCCAAGTCAAAGCCCTCAGTATAGGGCTTCATCGCCGAAAAGGTTAGTATAAAACGATGGATCGGCAGCAGGAATCAGGTCCATGTAGGATTTTATATCGTTGAGTTTAGCTAATGCTATTGCTTTGCCCTGAGGCCACAGCGTTTCTAAGCTATTACAGAAGAGGATGCCTGAAATTGGTGTCCTCCCTGTTAACTTTTTAATGTTTATTTCTTTGTACGTCTCGCACTCGTAGTTTGTTTTTATGAATATGCTGTATGGTTTATTTTTTACAATTTTTATCTCTTTATCCCATTAAGTCCCACGGCCTTTTTTATTTTAAATCAAATTTCTGAACTGTGGATGAATTTGAAAACTTTATTATAAACAAAATGATATAAGACAGTGATGTTATAATGTTAACAGAAAGTGAGCTATATATATATGTACTTAAATGAGTACACTGGGAACTATGGCAACATAAACGATAAATTATCCAGAATGATAAATTTGGAAGCAATCACGCTCAATACATAAGGTAACTCCACATTTTGCGCAAAACCATCATCGGGTACTGATCCTGAGGGCCTAGTTCTTGAGAACTCTCCTTTTCGAAACATAATCAGGTAGTGCCGTGCTATATCTCTTTGAAAAGCCAAAAGATCCATTTTTTCTTGTGAAGCTAGTTGATGAAGCCTACAAGCGTCAACAACTGACACATTGATCATGTGTGTGAACAGTACCCACCACCATTTCTTTCCTCGAATGTTGATTCGATAGTTATTTACAGCTTGGTCCTGCAGATCAACACTACCCATACCATCGTTGTAATTTTGAAAGACTTTGGGCTGTGGAACTTGAACTTTTGATTTTGCTGCTGTCGACCACCGTCTGACTTGTCCGAGCGGCTCCACAGAATCATGATTTGTGGCCATGGTTACTACATTATTATCTTTCCAACGTACGAAAAGTAATAGAGAGTCGCTATCGTAGACGTATTCAAATTCGCCTCGGTCCCTTTTTTGAAATAATTTTCCTGCTGAAAGCGGACATTTCTTTGTTCTGTTTTCTCTGACTGTGCCTGTGGCTCTTTGGCCGCTTTCTTTCAAGGTTTTCAAGAAAGCGTGGCTGGTAAAATAGTTGTCGAAGTAAACAATATGATCAGATGGAACTGCCACAATTTCCAACAAATCCAAAACCACTTTGGAACCTAAAGGGAGGTTTTCATCGCTTGTCTGATTTTTTGATATTTTTGCTCCACAATAAGTGTCAAATGCGTAACAATAGCCAGTGGATCCGCACAACATCCAATCTTTGTACCCAAACCAAACCGGCTTTCCTCTTATAAACTGCTTTGCTGAATGATGGCCAAAATATTTGACCATGGCTTCGTCACTGGAAAGTTCTTGATGAAATACCCCATATTGTTGAAACTTTTGATTCAATGACTTCATGAGTGGTCGAATTTGTGCCATTTTATCATTGTTGTCCAACTCATCGTTATTTGCCAAGTGGATATATTTTTTAATTTCCTAGAATCTGTTCCGTGACATAGCGTTTGACACAAAAGCTACACCAAGATCTTCGTCCAAGCTCCAATAAAGTTTTTCACGTGGTAGCCTATGATATCCACCAAGCAATAAAATGCCAAAAAATATCTTTGGATCTGCAGTTGATACAGAAAAACTGTGATTATTTTTCTGAGTAGAATACAGGTTTGTTCGATCTCCAATATGTTGAAAAATGTCATCGTCAATTTTTTTTTCGAATATTTGTACAGGACTGAAATTTTCAAGATCATTCTTCATTACTTCGAGTCGATCTGCATATCCATTTGTTTCTGGCATATCAATTTTAGTAGGTCGTTGTTCCCATTTCGGTTCCGGAACTTTCTTGGCTGGCTTTTTAGTTTTGTTAGATTGGCTTCTGAAGCGCTTCGTCAAAACTGCCAAAGGAACATTGTCTTCGAAAATGTAATTCTACTTCTCCGGCTACATCTCTGGGAAGTGTATCTTCTCTTTCTTGTATGTAGTCATCGTCATCATCTTCTTCGTCCGTTTGAGAATCTACATTGGGGTGGCAAGACCACAATATCAACAGAATTCTGCCTTTCAGATGTTTCCAAATCATCCAAAGCCATATCCAAATGTTTGTAGTTTTTTCTACCATGAAAACTCTTCGTTGATAAGGGTTGAAGTTGATCAGTATCCATTATGCCTATAAAAAAAAATTGGTCTGAAAATCACAGTGTACTCAATCAAGTACAGTAGAAATCAAATGGTTTTGCTGCTATGATAAAACACTTGTGTGAGATCAATATAGTATAAAATAGTATTGTAACACTCAGAGAAGTTGAATATATAGCACACACTCACCTAAAACCGTCAGCAAGCAGTATAACAATTTTTTATTACAGGACTGCCATCATGCACACGTTGTTGTTGACAAAACAAATTCTTTCCATGTAAACAGGTATACAGAAATCTGCACCATTCAAGAATTGAGCAAAAGATACCTACCACACACCGAGTAGACAGTCGAAACTTATGAAATTCATGTATAGATGGCACTTGGGTCATTTTAATGAAGTATACCCAAATGAGTACATTGGGAATTAATGGGTTAATATGTTATCGTCGAAAGCGGTTTGGTTTATTTAAATTTTGAAACCTCGAATATAGCTCGCTGTCGCGATCCATATTCGAAATCACAAGTTGCTCCGGCTTCGTGGGTTCCTACCGCTTGACGCAACAAGGCAGAGCTACAGACAGCGTGTATCTGTAGGTACCTACTTCCCCAGTAAGCTAACAGTGAATTTATATAACCGAGGTGAAAGAAAAGGCAGGAAATTCGCGATCTCAGACCACCACGCTCGCGCTCGCGACCTGGACGCGAATACCTGTCTGAATTTTACCCGGAGTTACTTCAGTTCCCTATAAAATAGATATTCTGTCCGCGGATGATTTCCCTCGCCACCACGTTGGCACTGAGGCCCGGACGAGGGGATCCCTACGCTCCCTAACACTAGAAGATAACCAAGGGTTCGCAAAAAGCTATCCCCGACCTACTCCGCGACCGCGTGTCTAGCCTTCCGCCGCTAGAGTGACGTTTAGAGCCCCAGTATCCGAATGCAATGATCCACCCACGTAGGTGAATCGTACAGATACTGGTCGGCGTCTCCGGGGCGAGCAACCCGATTTGATTCCGTCGTCCTTCACGGCCCACACTCGGTCTCAAGTGCGGTGATGTCCAAAGATAAGTACCTGGGAACCGTGAAGGAATGGCTTCTTCTTGATGTCAATAACAATAATAGGGTAAGAGGCGGTGCAAAGCACTTTATTAAAGGCCTCGGGGGAGAATCGTCGTCGTAGAGTGCCTCCTGGAGCACTGGCTGGATCGTTGAAGTAGTTCCGACAGGAACTGATTATTTTCTGCTCTCGAACGAATTCATTTGTAAGGTGATTGCGCCTCGCAACCACTACCAGAGTTTCTCCTTGTGGGTAATATTCTATTCGCAATTTCTCTTTGTTGAAAAACAACCACCAACTGCTGTTTGGTTTCCTACACAAGGAATCCTTCGTGCAACAATACTGCTAATAATTCTCCTTGAATTAATATATATGACTACTCGAGTCTTTTATTTGGAACGGCTTCGCTCAACTTCGCTCTTGAAAAAAAATATTTCAAAGTACGCTGGTGCTCAACTCTCGTGCGAATGCTGCTCGTCCCGAAAAACCGCCCGTTTATGTAGACGCGCTCAGCATTCTGTAAGTACGGTGGCGGGCGATACCGCGCGCTGATTGGTTGCCCGCCTGGGACTACTCTCGCCGCGTGACGGCGCACGGACTGCGGCGGGAGCAAATTTCTTTCTACAACTCTTATTTCGATTATTTTTGTAGGTATTGTTTTACGATGATATTACGTTGATGATTTATTTATTTTTCTATCATTTTTTTAGTTCAAAAGTTGGTGGTTGATGACAATGTAACCAATTAATCTTGTCATTCAAAATGTCTTTTTTTCTATTGGTGATTTGTTTATCAATTTTTTTTGTTGAAATGAAGTCTTCTTTTTCCATAAAATTTACAGTAATGGAATTTTTCTTTCTACATGTTTTCATTATTTCAGCATAATCATTCGGGGAATGAAGTTTTTGCTAGCACACTCTACATCCCCAAAATCGCTGTCATTAGGGAGAAAGCTGTGCCCAGAAACTAACAAATTCAGCTCAATTTCTTGTAAGAAATCGTTCTCCTCTAATATACATTTTAAAATCAAAACCATCTTTATATTTCGATTATGCCTTTCGCACGAGTCGCTCCATAAATTTAAAAATTTCACCGACTGATTAACATGATTCTTTGTAAGTTCTCAAACATGAACCTACTTCTTGGGAACCCCGACCTGCTTGTCCTTCCAACCAAAGGTGTAGAACAGAATATTTATGTTTTCCAGTATAGACTCCACAATTATTAAACCGAAGTTGTCGTTTGTAAGAAATAATGTTAGAGGAGGGGGTGGAAGCGTTTTTCCATGTCGAATGTGATGGTTTCGGTGTCTTCATTCTGTTGAGCATAAGTTGAATCAGTGTTCATTTTTTCTCTAGCCATATCTGCCTCTCGTGAATGCCTATCATGGTCATTAGTTAGCCTCTTCTCATTTTCATTCACTACATTCTTCATTTGTGCATCATACTTGTCGCATCTGTTGCATGTATACCTCTTTGGAATCTTTGTTTTCAGGTTGAATTCTTTCAGAAATACATTTCTATATGCCGTCAAGCTGAAAGGATTATTATTTTCCTCCCGATATAATTTATACATCAATGTTACTGTAACTCCCATTGCTAAAAACTCTTGATTGTTTTTTGTTTTTCTACAATAATGCTGCTTAAAGCGTGGAAATTCATTGATGTGTGCAATAATCGCATCTCTTTGTTCTACAGACATCTTGTTATGGCCACCCGCAATTCCTCTATTATCGTGAATTGCTAGACTTCGCACTTTGTTGAGAGAAGTATTTACTCTTTTTGTTGATATCCCTAGTGTATGTATGAATAATTCTCTACAAACAACAATCTTATTAATGTAGTAAACTCTAGAAAACACGTCTTCCAGGATTGTTCCCTGTGTTCCTTTTTTTGACCTCTTCAACCACACATGTTTTAATGAAAGCTGTTTGTGTATTATAGTTCCCAAGACATGTAATGTGAAAAAATTGCCATTCTATCTTCAACAGAAACTTTCGTGTGACCCTGACGTAGACATGAACATTTAATATCTACGAATGATTTCGGGGCTATAACTCTTAGGCCCGGTTCCATAATCGATGGTAAAGTCTCCTTCAAGAGCTAAAGTCGCCTTTATGCTTGAAGTCGATTCCATAATGGATTTTCAAAGGCTCCTTTACGTAACAGTGTCATTTATGCTAAAGCGCCGATATAGCGACTTTTTAGTGCAAAAGGAGGCTTTTTGTCAACATAACCTCCAATACTTCTATGTATCTTTTGAGCTTTGAAATGAATTATCGTCGATTTGAGTTGATTTCTTCGGATGAAGATGAGGATGAAAATCATGTGGATTTAAGGAAAGTGAAGGTTTACAGGAAAAGAGGAGCATACCTAACAACTTATAGTGAGAAAGAATTTTATGATAGGTTTCGCCTCAGAAAAAATACAGTTGTTTCATTATTGGAGCAAATAGAAGACGTCTTTGCCCCTCGTACCAATAGGTTTGTCACTATTTACATCCATGATATATAAGATATCATCTATACCAGTTTTACATTTGAAATTTTTAGGGGAGGAGCTATTAAACCAATGCAACAGTTGCTATTAACGCTCCGATTTTTGGCAACGGGAATTTCCTTATAACTGCAGGAGATTTCATGGGAATTTCTAAAACTTCCGCATGTAAAATAGTCAAAAAGGGCTAAAGAAAAGGTACATAAACATGACATCTACCAGGGAAGAGATGGAAAATGCTGCTCAAAAATTCTATAGAATAGCAAGAGGTCCCAGAGTTATAGGTGCCATCGATTGCACCCTGATTAGAATGGATTCTGTTGGAGGTGCTGACGCTGAAATATTCAGGTGTCGCAAAAACTTCTTTGCACTGAATGTTCAAACTGTTAGCGATGCAAACCTGAAAATAAAGAACATTGTCGCTCGTTGACCAGGCTCTACCCATGACCAAACCATTTTCAACAACAGCAATTTGAAGAATGAGTTTGAGCGAGACACGTATAAGCCATATATCTTGATAGGAGACAGCGGTTATCATCTTGAACCATACTTGATGACCAAGTTGCGCAATGTCATGAATGAGGCAGAAAATGTATACAATGAATCTATAATCAGAACAAGAAATGTTGTGGAGAGACAATATGGTGTGTCGAAAAAATGATTCCCAGTTCTGAGCTTTGGAATGCGCCTCAAACTTAACACCATTATGGCAGTCATTATAGCAACAGCGGTTTTACATAATATGGCTATTGATTGGAGTGATGAACCTCTACCTACCTCTAGTGGCTTGTCCAAGAAGACATTGAAGTTGAAGAAGAATAAGAAGGAGGAGACCAAGATGATGAACATTTATTGAACGGGGGCAGAAACATGCAAAGGCTAATAATAAACAATCATTTTGCAAATTTGTGAACAAAATATCAATATTGAAATTGTGTGTAGTGTAGTGGAAAAATAAAGTTTCATATGGAATCATTTTTGAGACATTTATTGAATTTGTTTTCTCAACAGCTCAAGTTTCAACAATTCAATTTCAATATTCTTTTTCTCCTTCTCCAATTCGTGTATCTCCTGCTCCCTGACATCTTTATTTTTCTTCAATTGAAGTTCATCCTTCATGGTTTCAGCCATGACTTTGTAATAATTCTCTTTCGCTTCTCCTAATGAACTCTGCATAACAGGTCGCAGCTTCTTGGATGGAGATTGTTTCAGTTTATGAGGATTATAATCCGTCCAGTTGGTAACTTTCTCTGAAGCAACCTTAAAATAAATAAATGCTTGTTCGAGAGCAAGTTTATTTTAACTTACGTTTCTGGAACATCCAGGTAGATACTTTTTTCTCGTAAGGACCTTTTTTGGAGGGGGTTTTTGATAGCACGAAGGTTTCGCAGGTTGTTTACTAACTTCTTCAGATGTCAATTCCTCTGCAAGAACCACCTGAAATTTGAAAGCCATTGATGAAACATTCTTCATGAAATAGTCAAAATATGAATATTTTAAACCAATAAAATACTTAATTCGATTTCTTCAATATGCAATGGCGGTTCAATGAGAGAGACATCTAAATCTTGTCTCAGATCGTCATCCATCTTCTCCAAAATGGTTTCATTTGCCAGGAATAAAAAACGAATTCATAAATATATTCAAAGATGTTTCAGTATTTACTCACCTTGTCATCGTCGTTTGGGTTCGTGAGACCTACAACCGTTTTGGCATTCACAATTTTCAGAACCATGTCCATAAGTGGGTCGTCCATCTTCGGTATGAATATACCACCACCGGTGCCCTTCTCATATATTTTTTCTTTCGCCACTTGTTTCCTCGTTTTGGTTTTGAGGTTGTCATACTTTGACTTCAGTTGGTCGACACCTCTGAATTCTAAACTATTGGTGTTGAAAGAAGCGCAAATCCGTACCCATGCCATCTCCTGCAAACATACCATATGTTACATAAAATACTCAGCCAATGAATTAGTCAAGGATAGATTATGCTCAAGCCCAATGTGGATCAAGAAACTACTCATCGAAACACGCATGATTCCTCTAGATAACTGCGAGAATTAAATAGATATAAGCAGTCACATTTTTTAAACAAGAATTAACTCACCTTCTCAGTATTTGAAACCTTGTTTGTTTCTTTGTTCTCTATGAACTTCCTCTCTTCATAGATTTTCTCCACTAACCGCAGCTCATCTTCTTTACTGAAGGGCGATGCCTTTTTTTTCTTGCAACTGCTTGAAGCCATCAGAACGGAAAGAATCAAAATACCTCGCAAAATACTTAAAAATCCGGAGACACCGAAGCGCTTGAACGAACCAAAACAAACAAACACATATCTATTTAACCTCACTTTATATACGCTCAGGTCGCTCAGTGATGCCAACTTTCATTCAAGGCAAGAAAACCGCACTTTTAGTAAAGGCGACTTTACATTCGATTATGGAACACCCGGGACATTTAAAGCCGACTTTTGAGAAAAGGCGCCTTTTGGTAAAGTGTGCTTTTGACCGATATTACGGAACCGGGCCTTCCCCTTAGCTGAATGGAACTCTTCATTGTTATTTTTCTTCTTCTTTCTCAAGATCCTATTCTGATTTTCAAATTTTCTCTTCCTTCCTTTTTTTGGCCTTCCTTTACAGGCAGTCGGAGCAGCAGAAATATTTTGAAAATTTTGTGACAGAGCCACTGGAGTATAAGCGCTATCTGATGAGCCTTCCTCATCTTCACAGATGAAATCTTTGTATTTTACTGAATCATCAGAACATTCACTGAAAGAATCTCTCTGCTTCTGATCCTGAAAAATACGAATTGAATTGATTTTGCTAAAAAGATTGATTGTTGGGAGCATTCCGTTCAGTCAACACGTTGGAAATAATCTGGAATAACAAAAAGGGATTCAATACAAAAATAAAATGTGATCACACGATATGCAAAAAAGAACCAAAATATATACATTTTTACCATAAACCTTACCGATGACTCTTTCTCATACTGATTGGTCCCACTGTTGACTGTCTACTAAACCCGTTTCTTTGTTAGTATCTCGCAAAGTCTGCAATAAAAATAAACAGGTTGTGAAAAATAACCTTATTATTGACAATGCTTAATGCAAAAAGAACCAACTGATTATCTGAACAAATTTCGGTGGGAGTAGGAATCCCTTACTTGCATATTGAAAATGCTATCGCTTGACAAGTTTTTGTCTATGCTCCTTGGGTGATAGTCGGACGCAATTTGTTCAGCAAACACATTAGGAAGGCTCTGAAATAAACAAAATATACTTTCAACAAAAATAAGATAATGTGAAAACACAATTTTATTTCTTTCAATAATAAACCACTGATTTGAAACGGATGGAAACCCTGCAGTGATTCTGGACCTTCGAAAATGAATTCAATGGGCACAACCTGTATGTCGTCCTTCATTGGCCACATAAACGAATCAAGATTGTATTTTAAAAATTTTATCACAGCTATTTCTCCCCTCAACTCCATCAATCTTCCAAAATACATACTACTATATGCAACAGCATAATACTTTTCAACGATTAGAGTAATGCCTTCAACAAAATATGAATTCAATACATCTGCTTCATGTTTAGTTTGCTTGGGTTTCTTTGATTTATTCTTTCCCCTTGATTGTGAGAAACTCGGCCCTTTTACTCGCTCCAGGCGGTCTGTACTCAATTTTTTGTTCGATTTTTCCTCTTATAGCCAACATAAAGTGGATTTTTTTCACAATGACAGTTTTTACACGGGATTGGACTTTGATGAGATGCCGTGGGATGGAGTTCGGACATTTTTCTGAATAATCGGTCAAATTTAAATCTACATTTTCGAGCAACTCCATTACATTATCATCTGCATTTTCTATTTCTGGTCGATGTATGGAAATAAAATAATTTTTAAACATATAATAGTCATCAACTTTATGACACACCATTGTCAGGATCTACATCTCCATTGATTGATAAAATTTCAGAATTCGAATTGTTAGATTCGAGGAATTTCAATTTTTCTATCTGAAAGTTAAGAGATATGATATCTGAAATGTATTTGAAGCATTTGTATTCCATTTGAAGTGATATATATATATATATATATATATATATATATATATATATATATATATATATCTATATATATATATATATATATATAAATAATGTTTTGATGGATCAGTTACATTTAATAATACTACTATTTACAAGAATTCCGAATGCAGGTAGGCTTCTTTACTCATTAGTCATTGTTCAACATCAAAAACTCCAACCTCTTCCGGCTTTTTACCCCCACAAATAAAAACCAAAAAAAAAAAAACAAAAATAATTCAAATCCAAATAATGGGCCCTTACTTGCTCTAAACCACTAAGTCTCCTACTGCTCATTGGGTTTCATGAATAATTCTTGATCAGCTTCAGCAAGAAAGAGAACGTTCATTACTTGCAACTCTTACTGGCAATGTTTGAAAACATTAGAAAAGCTACATAAATCAGGTAAACTCCTAGCTACTAATTTATTTTCTTAAAAAAATATTCAGCTGATTCCTTAACTTTTACAATTTTTCTATTTCTCATTTCTTCCTTCGTAGTGTTACTAAAGCACTTAAATTCAGTGATAAAAACCCTAGTCATATCATCATCATAATTATCATAATACTTAGAGGCAGACTGATATAATTGTTCATCAGACATTTCAACCAGATTATCTGATCTTGAAAAACTAAAGACATATGAACATACTTTGAAATATTTCATGTAATTGTACAATCAAAATAGCTCCATCAACAGTCTGTGACTGACAGATTAACAAAGAAAAGAACCGCAGCCGTTGAGTTACACACACTCCTGATTTTTTACAATTGGCAATTGTGCGTCCCTCTTTCTATCTCTATCTATATGACATCGATCAGTTTTTTTTATTTCAGGTATTCTTTTGTTTTGTTATTAAATGCCTTTTGTTGCGCCCCCTCCTGCACTGCGCCCCTTTGCGCCGCCAAGGTTGCCAAGGCGTTATTTACGCCACTGTTTCTAGGCCCTTCCTAGGCCCTCTCTGAGGTAGGACACTGCATAATCGTTTGTTGCGTCTTTCTCTTTTAATATCTTTGCCACGAAGAAAACATCGTTTGGGAACCGAACCAGAACATAGTTGTTAACGATAGGTTCCCGTTCTGATTCTTGAAACTCTGTAAACGATTCTTCTTCATCTGATGACTGATCATCATGAATCATCTGAAAGTATAAAATATGTAGAAAATTAAATTCATAGAGATATTACCATTGTTCACCTGAAAATTATCTTCGTCGTCTGATGTATTATCACTATTTTGAGTCCTTGAATTTTTCGTAGTCGTGTTGAATAAATCCTTGGTAACACGTTGCATTCCTTTGCTTTTTTGCATTTTCAACTGGTTTTCCAATTTCTTCTCTGTTTTTGCAGCAATGAGGTCTCTTTCTGGCGTATCCGTCAACACTGTGCTTCTTCCACGTTGACGTCCAGATTATTTCTTCTTTCGTGGTAAAGCTTTAGGAAATCCACGAAATATTTTCGGGGAAATAAATTCTGTTTCCTTTTCTTGATTGCGGTTGTTTCCAGCCACTTCACGTTCTTCATTTTCTTTATTTTCAGGTTCAGTAGATCTTTCTTCAACAGAAGTAGAGACCTCAAGATGTTCTAGAGGTCTATTAGTTACTGAGGAAGTAAAAAAATCAGCATCTGTGAATACATCCCGGTCAAACGGGAATATTCCGGACCTCTTGAAGCCCGAAATTATATTTGACGTTGTCACGGCCTTTGGTAGAGCTCTTCCAGTAATTTCAGCAAGTTGGTATATAGTAATGGGAATACCAGGAATTTTACAAGCTTCAGGTTTTCTTATACCCTCCTCAGACCCATACTCAGAAATAGGAAGAACAAATAAAAACCCTTACTTTTTCTTCATCATTGGGCAATACTAAATGGTCCAAATTAATAATATCCTAAAAAATTTGTTTAGTTATTTTGAAAAAAGAGGTCTCATATATGATACCTTGGTTCCCAATGAGTACAAAATTGCATATATTAAAAAAAGTCATTTATTTGTGAAACAATGAGAAACAATTTCTTTCTACACTACAGCATAGAAAAATGTTACAGGAAACGCATTTGGCAAAAGTTAACTTCTTACAACCCGGATATCGACATTTGGAGCGTGTATTTTGTTCAGTTTTCATGAATTTTGGGAGATGGTTGTTACCCTCTAGTCTGGTTCTCTTGTCAGGAATGGGCTGTATTTTTCTTTGCTTTCTGGGAAGTAAGTTTTCTTCGTCTGAATTTGACTCGCTTCTATCATCATCCGCCCTTTTTGATTGAATTAGTGAATTAGCAAGCCATAGTTTGAAGTCCAAATAATCCATTATGTCTTTTCGAGCATAATTTTCTGCAACGGCATTTTCTCGATATTCAAGCTACCCCGCAGCAACGGCAAAATCAAAAAAATGAAATATAGTACGAATGGTCCACTTCTTTGTTCTCGCCCTCATCGGATATTTCCCTATGACTCGGTCTAAAAGATCAACTCCTCCCATGTTTGCATTATATTCACCCACAACCGTAGGTTGTTTTATTTCAATATACTCATTCTCAGATTTCGACCATCTTGTACAAGTGCGTTCTGGATCACTTCCAAAACACGAAGAGGCGAAGTGTACTGGTTTTGAATCAAACCATTTTATGAGGATTAGTGACCCATCATCTCTAACAAGTTTATCGTGTGAACCTCTTCCTAGTTTTTTTAAAACACTATCTTTCAAAAAAACTGCATTGTTGGGAATTCTGTTCGACATGAGTGTTCCAGTCAGACCTATGGACCGCAAAGATGAAGTATTGATCAGAGGAATGGACGTGAAGTATCTATCGGTAAATACTGACACTCCTACTGGAAGTGTATCTGTTAGTTTCAATACCATCCTCCCACCTATATCTAATTTTTCAGGTGTTGAGGTTAAAACCGATTCAATAGATGATTCCTTTCCTTCATACATGTAGAAGTCCAAAGGAATACCAGTAGGGGTTGTCATTACAAAATTTTTCACTCCAACTGGATTTGGTTTTCCACGAACATACTGCCTCATACCCACTTGTCCGTGAAAAGGGATTATTTGCTCGTCAATTGATACCCTTTTGGTTCGTTCGTTTGAACGGCACCCCTTTTGAAGTAGATCGAGCATTGGACGCACTTTCCAAAATCTATCTACTTCTCTACACTCTTTAGAAACAGCATCGTCATCTACAAGTTTCAAGCGCGTGCGTAATTTGAAAAATCTCGTTCTAGTAATGTTATCACTAATTATTGGAACTCGTGTTTCTCTGGACCAAAACATCCTAATTCGGGGTAGTCCATATATTCCCATGAGCATAAAACAAGCTAAAAATGTTTTTATTTCCTCAGGAGATGTGTCTAGAGAAAGGCCTGTTGTTTTGACCTCTATCATCTTGGTGAGTAAAGCAATTCTTTCGAAGAAAAAATCCGGAATATACTTCTTGAAATATACATTAGGAAGTTTAACATTAACATGTTGGTACTGAGGTTGAACATGATCAGGCAGGTTATTTTGAAAGGGACTGAAAATACGAGTACGTGTCCATCCATATTTAGAAACGGGAACATATTGGAAAAGGGGCTCCTCATCCGAAGAATTGAAATCGTCATCAGCTAGGTCATTCTGAATGTTACTCTCCACGATAAGATCTTCTCCTTCGCTTTCACTTTCAAATAACGCTTCGTCGACATCAGAATGGTCTAAATCTAGGTTTTCAGCAAGGTGCTGTAGCTCTTTTTCTGTCAGATAACCTAGAAAAAAACAAAGTTGGAGATTGAAAGTGAGCCTACAATAAAATAAATATAGTTGTAAAATTTAATTTCAACCCCTCGATCAACCCATAATTAAAATTTTTCAACAAAACAAAACAATAAATCGTTTTCAAAAATATATTCCATCAAAGCTAATAAAGTCAAAAAATGTAGTCATAGAGACCCAACATATTCCCAGTGATACCTTCACTAATTTACGCCTCACTGATCGTTTACAATGAATATTAACTAACCTTTAGCATTCTAGTATTCTACAACACCTAACTAATAACTATCATGTAATACAATAGTCAATTGTGAAGTACTTACGTTTGTTATGAACCGACGCCATCTTCTAACCCTTTTGACGACTGCCCGCCAACAATGATCGCGTAATATTGAATCACAAACGGATGGTGCAAGCGCGAATAAATTTGAGCGCATGCTCCTAAAGTTGTTATATATGATACGAGTGGTACCGCGGCCGCATTCTTTTATTATAACCCAAATAAAAATTAGTATTTATAGGTATCACACATGATACCGGGGGCCTGAGGAGGATACTTAGTTTCTGGTTGCGATATTAGAAACCTCTCATCCATTCTTTGCCAGCAATTATTTTTCTTCCCACGATTGTGGAATTTTAATGTTGTTCTCTTTTGCCATATCATAAGCTAATTTTCTCAAAGCTACAGTTGATAATCCATACGCCATTTTACTACATATTTGTAAATACTCGCCAAGATCAGCTTCCTGTTATCTTCTGAAAATATTTGTCTATAATTGCATCTATAGATGTCTTGACCTTTAGTAGTACCATGCGTGACTCTAGAGCCAGTAATTCTTCATTAATTACGAAGTTATTGTCAACAGTTCTGATAAAAATTAACAGTTGAGCAGTGTCTGTTAAATCAGTGGATTCATCCAAGGCTAGAGAAAACTAGGGAGACTCAGAAACAATTTTACTTGATTTACTGAAAACATGGTTACTTATTTCTTCAACTCTTCTAGTGACAGTCTGTTTCGAAAGGGAAACGTTTTTCAGGTCATTACTAAATTTTTCTTCGCCAAAAGCTCGAGCTATTTCTACAGAGCATTTCTTTACAAACTCACCATCAGAAAATGGTTTTTTGGCCTTAGCTATCTCTACACTTACAATATAAGAAACCAAGAGTGAGTTTTTTTGCAAAGATATGGATTTATTGAATAGGTTTTTTCAGGCGCGGATCTGGGAAGATTTTTCGGGGGGGTATCACTGAATAATTCGTTTATTTAAAATCTCTTGAAACATAAAAATGAGAAGAAAAAAAAAATAAATACAAATAGGTTTATCTTGATCACTTAATCATAAACTCACATTTTCTTTGGTACCTATGCGTTAGCAAATCTGTCTATAATTTTTCCGACGTCAAGATCAAAGTCCCGATGGATATGCAAAAGCGCTAATCCATTTGATCTTTCTTGTCCCATTCGTGACCGCAGCCAACTTTTTAAACGACGCAATGCCGAAAAACTTCTTTCTAGTTCTCGTTCTAGTGGTCGTTCAATGGTTCAATCAACACGATCTTAGTATTGCCGCTCCGATACAATTGTACTGAATTCGGTACGAAACGATTAGATTCAGTAAGTCAGTACAACTCGAAAAATAAAATCAGTACGAAATGAAAATATAAGAAAAAATAAGCAAAATTTGCAGCATTTGGACGAACAAATCTGTTTACTAAACATCGACGGTTTGGAATTGATATTGTTCCGATTTATCTTATCTGGGTTCGTTTATTAAGACACCAAACAACACTAAACTTTTTTTATTACAACTCTCTATCACAATACAATACAACCCAATCACTTTAATTGCTCCGCTAACTTTCCAACGCTCTGTACTAAACGCTCTGATAAACTCTAATAGAAACTCTCTGTACTAAAAACTCCTGCCGTCGTAGTGAGCGACTCCCGCTTATATAGGCGCTCACACAGTGGAGAATCATCCAGACAAATCCTGACAATAGAATATTCAGGGCCGGCGCCAGGAAATTTCGTTACAATATGAAAGCCCAATCAAACTAGGAAATTTTGCACCCATCTGGATTCCGATTCCTTCATTCTGCAGGTCCTTCCAATTCAGGCCGATATTCAATTCCCTAGGAAAAAATGGACTGTAGTTTGTTGTGGTGGTTAGGGGATGACACAGTAGCGTTATTTTTGATGAGAGAAAAATTGAACTCTTAAAGAAGCTATAGCGATTGGGCACACACGAGAGGAGATATTTATCCGTCACAAGATTCGTGTAGTACTGTCTGTTTCAGGATAGGCGCGCATTTTCCGAGTGTTCGGTTGGGCCGTATTGTGGAAAAATAATAATTATAATAATGAATATATGTTTGCTATTAATATAGTTCAAAGAACCGGCACCTGTGAGTTCATGCATTTGAGCCACAGGATTTGCGACGAAGTTTTTATCCAATATAGGGTACCGGTGGAGTCACACCAAAGAAAAATGGCATCAAATCGTAAACCGATAGAGGTCGTTACATATTTATATAATTCAAATAATATCAGAGCTGCACACGGTTCCAGTCTGAAAATTGTGAGGGATTCAAGAGGAGCCACCTTCGATTTAGTCAACATTAACAAAACACAGATATTTCCTAAAGATTCCATGGTACGAACATACAGGCAGGCTTCTTGGGCTTCAGTAGATGAGTCTGACAATCCGTGTAATTGAATATTCACAGGTTGGCTTTGCGGTATAAATCTGGGAATTTGTATTTTGTTCAATTGAGACAACTGATGACGTAACTTTTTCCATGGCGTTCTAACGTGCTCAGGCAATTCTTGGTCCCAAGTCAATTTTTCAGTCGGTTCTTTCGAATGGTTCCAGTTGCCTCGTACCCATTTAGTCTCAAATGGTCAAGAATGTTCGTTGACGTAAATAAGTTGTCGGAATGAATTCGATGAGGTGAGTATTTCATTTCTTCAGATTTCTTCTGGTGGTACCATTTAGTCTCAAATGGTCAAGAATGTTCGTTGACGTAAATGAGTTGTCGGAATGAATTCGATGAGGTGAGTATTTCATTTCTTCAAATTTCTTCTGGTGGGCTGGGTTTGAATTTGGTTTATTTTCCCGCTAAATCTCCAAATTAATAAGGTAACCAATTTTTGAGTTCAAGCACTCCACATATTAGTCGCAGAGAGGAGATAAAAATGTCCACTTGACTCGAATGGTGCAAGTTTTGCGATCGGCATGATAGTTTTTCTTTCCACTTGAACTTTATTCACTATCGGTTTAATGTTTTGTCACTAGTTGAGTGTGAAGTTGAGAAAATAGTTTTTATTGATCGATGCCTTTGATTATGATCTTGATACCAATTCTGGATATAATTCTGTTGTGAAGAGATCACTGATATTTAATTTCAATCGGAGCTATTTATGTACGCGTGTGCAACCTTACTCGCTTGTGCGTAGAATCCTAGAAAAAATTTTGAGCCATCTGTAAGAACAGCTGTAGCTACGATTACTTTCATTGTTGTTTCTTTTTGCAATCGTAATCCATAAGCGAGTATGGGAAATATTCTTTTCCAGACACCCATGAACCGTTCAACAGGATTTCTTATCCTTATACGTGAATCATTGTTCAGAAGAGCAGCTAAAAGGTGGGGTCCTAGTTAATTCATTATCTCCTGGAAATATTCTGTATATTAGTTTATCACTACTACGATTATCAGGTTCAATTTGTCACTAGCCTACTATCAGGAAATGAATTGGTTTCAAACTTTCCCATTAATCGGCTATCATTAAATATGGTCATATCATGTGTGGAACCAGATTATATTGCTAGCATATCCATAATTCTCAGAGATGTACTACCCAGGCAGCAAACATACGTAATAATGAAATAATTTATAGGTCATGCCAGACGTCAAATAAACCTCGAAGATGACGTCATTGGGACGTCTAAATGTCTAAACGTTATTTTGACGTCAGTTGATGGCGTCATTTTGATGTTGAATATAACGTGTATATGACCTGCTAGGCCATATATGATACGTACATATATCACCCAAACGTTATAAACATAATCATTAAGACCTACTTATTTGGTTGGTTTCAGCGTTTCAATTGTTATGGTGAGTAATGATTTTCGAAATTAATAACAAAAATACCACAATAGTTGCAACCACCATAAGGATATTGATTTTTTATCACAGTCACATCTGACAATTTCCCACCACTTCTGTATATCTTTCGACTTGTCGACATATATATAAAATAAAAATGTAATATAAAAAAAATACCAAACCCTGATTAATTATTACGATTTCGTACTTCTTTTGATTATTGTTTCCTTGATATCTCTGGAGCATGTTTCAACCATATTTTTATAATGTTTTCAATCTCTCTTGTAGACGTATCACAACACGATATTTCAACAGCACCAAAAAATAAAGACGAATTCAATATTATGAATGCTTCACTGTACGAATGTAGTAGTCACTATGTAATTTAGATCCTCGCTTCAAAACATTTGTTAAGATACAACAAGCTTGTGTAAATGCTTCTACTTTCTCAGGTCATAGGGGATTTATATTAAGTAGTACCCTGAACCGACTGGCTAATATTCCAAATGTGCTTTCTATTATTCGACGTGCACGACTCAGACGACAGTTGTAATTTTTTTTCTCTGGTTTTTCCTTCTATAGGAAATGGAATAAGACTACATGAGGAACTGAAATATTTCTCCCAGGTAGTGGTTCATCTTCTGGTGTATCAATGAATTCTGTTCAATACCTTTCGATAATTCACTTTCCCAATATACACCTCCATCAGAAATTCGACCATTCATCACAACATTAACGTATGTGATATTATAATTTGCATCTGCCATAACAAGTGGTATGCTGATTTTCATAATTGAAAAATGCAGATCCCTGTTTTGCAGGAGCTCTTTAACAATGTGTTTGCCATCCATCACATTTCGCATATTCAACTATTCTACGAATTCTTCAGATATTTCTAGCCATTCTGTTGTCCCTTGACTGAAGATGTGTTGCTAATTATCAGATATTCCCTTTTGAGCTCCTATATAACACGACAAACTTGAGAAATAAATAGAGCTATTACAGTCTCTGATATTCTGAAGTTATACATAAGACTTCTATGAGATTCACTTGTTGCAAGTTACCTTTTGGTGATTTTTGATTTATTTTGAGCAGATATACATTCTTGACGGTAGGATCTTTTATGTAAAAGCTTATCGAATGAATCGTTTCCTATTAAAAAAAATGTAACTCCGCTGATTGATTTCATTGATAAACTCGTATGTTCTTTCACTTTTCTCCCGAATTTTCATCAAAGTGCCCATATTGATATTGCTCTCTAACACCCCTTCAGGGTAACCGGATTATTCAATAGAAAAAAATTATGAACTTAATAAAATGTCAATAAACAAAATAAAATACTGAAAAATCTACATGTTTTATTTAAAAGTCGAAAAAAGTACTCAAATTCAAAATGTAATAAACTTGTGTTAATTATCACGAAAAGAAGTCATCAAGAAACATACTAAAAAAACTTTTCAAACATTTTCAAAATCACAAACAAAAATACCATTCCAGTATTTCAGAGATGTCATTGAATCTTGAGTCCTATAGATATAGATAACTAAAATAAGTCTCAAATATAACAAACAAAACAGTATCATTTGAAGAAAAGATAGAATCAAACAGCATATCAGAGCACATTAGTTGGACTATTAGTACTTTCATTTTACTAGGTATAAGTATCTTCCTGACGAAGTGATCTTTTAAATTTTATGATCTCCATTTGAATTATTTCCATTAATATAGAATAATTAGGCTCATGAAGTTCCCTTAATTCATGAGATGAATATTGACCAAAGAAGTAATATTTATCTTCTTTTTTGTGTTGTTGACGATGACCCTGATTAGTTGACTTTATAGCCGAGGATACATTCATCAAATCTTTTTTTGGTTCAAGTTTTCTTTTTTTGGGGCAGGTGTTTTAGCCATAAACACTTGAATAATCAATAAAAATTCGTTCAATGTTACTCTCTGCATCCTCAGTTTCCACATTTTCTGTAGTCTCACCATCCAATCTTTCTGACTGAAAGTTTGAACTTGTTTGTCTGTGCTCTTGGTCGTATTCAAAAAAAAAAACAAAAAAAAACTGAAAGGCCACACTGGTCCGAAAGACGAGGGTGCCCCACTTCGACTTAGTTTTTCCTTTACTTGCACCTCCCTTCTAAATTTCTCCCTCAGGGATTTGAAGCGAGTTTTTACTGCAAGAACAAAAATTTTTTAATTTGAGTAAATCCAATTGGATTTGATGAGATTATTTCATTACCTGTTGTATGCAATGATCTGGCTACTGATTCCCAACAATTTTTTTGTATGACAGATTTGTACCCTTTGTGTCTGACTTGTCATGCACGGGTTTATAGTTTGCTATACATTGTAGCAAAAACTTATCATTTATTGGATTATTTTTGTCATCCATTCTTTCTCCACTTTTATTTACAGGACTATTCAGTCACAGGTTGTAAATTCCACAATTTCTTCTATCTCCAACAAAACAATAACAAAGAAATTGCGCATGTGTGATTACCATTGACAGTTCAACTAATGGATTTGCCATCACATGAGGATGTTCCTTCAGTTTTGCATATTTGACACCTCCTATCTGTTTCATTGTAGCGTATCATATGATTTATTTGATCAGATCTGGAAGCCACTGTATAGGTGCGGTATTTTTTCCCCTATTTGCCTTTTTTCTACATGTTTGTAGAAAACTCGGAAAAGCACAATTAGGGCCAGTTGTACAGTTACGGCTCAAGCAGAGCTCAAGGTTGAACCGGGTTTTGATATCATAGTTCAGTCTGTGGTTCAGTTGTACGAAGCTGGTTCAATGCAAAGCTCGGTTCAGTGCCTGTCAATTTGTGAAGCTCTACTAAGCTGTTGAATTTGAACGCTCACGTACTACTGACGCATGACGTAACATAACGTCAACTATTGAATTATTTTGTGATTGTCGTCCTAATTTGAATTGAATGATGATGAATTTGTGCAAAGATTTCGCCTTTCCAAGCATGGTGTACGCTTCGTTATGAACCAGATTGAAGCACAAATATCATCTCCAACAGATTGGTTGGTGCATTTCAGTTCTCCCAACTATGTGCAACCTATTATTAAAATAGTATATTTCAGGAATCATGCAGTAACTACTGAACAAATGGTGCTAGTAACTTTGAGATATTTCGCAACTGGAAATTTTCTCCAGACAGTTGGGGATTTTGTTGGTATGGAAAAAGGCACAGCAAGTCGTATCGTATGGAAGGTAACCAGAACAATTGCAGGACTCTATCATCAGTATATTCGAATGCCTGAATCTCAACCCGAACTAAAAAGTACATCTCAGAAGTTCTACAGTGTGGCACGATTTCCCAAGTGTATCGGAGCTATTGACTGTACACATGTCAAGATTTTATCACCTGGAGGAAATAATGCAGAAATTTTCAGGAATAGAAAAGGTTTTTTTTCCTTCAATGTCCAAGCCATATGTGACTTGAACTGCATGTTTCAAGAAGTAGTGTGCTGTTGGCCTGGTTCAACTCATGACTCACAAATATTCGCTAATTCAAACATCAGAGTTAGATTTGAACGAGGAGACTTTGGAGAATACACTCTAGTGGGTGACAGCGGCTATGCAGTTAAAAATTATCTGATAACACCTCTTGCCAATCCTGTGAGAAGGCAAGAACAACTCTTTAATGAATCTCAGATCAGAACTAGGAATTGTATAGAAAGAAAATTTGGACAATGGAAGAGAAGATTTCCTATACTTGCTTTTGGAATTAGATTAAAAGTAGAAAAGGTTGAGGCTGTTGTGATTGCCACAGCAGTTTTGGAGAATATTGCTTAACTCTTGAATGAGCCAGATCCTCCAAACAATGAAGAAGAGGAAGCAGCAGTCAACTTTGTTGGCAATGTAAATATTCAACCATATGTGCATTTTCACAACATACCTATCAATAATGCTGTGAGACATCAGTTAATAAATTACTTTAATGAACTCTGAGTATGTATCTTGTATCTTCAAACACTGTCAAATAAATAATAACTTCTGCACAAATAAACAGGATATTTGATTCATTTCATCAAATGATCGCAAACTTCAAAACATTGATTCCAGGCACCGTAAGAAAAAATGTTTTGTTACCTCAAATATAAAATGCCCTATAGATGGAGTAATAATGTGTATTAATTATAGGATAGTGTTTCAGCACAAACTTCCATCTCTATTTACCATATCTTCATTAACGATGAGTGATAGCCCAGTATAATGAAAATAGTGAGAAAATATAATTTTTATTGAATCTAACAGAACAAGAAAAAACTATAAATCGTTATAATACAACCAGTCAATTATCAATCAATGATTAGGGTTTGACATGCTTCTTACTTTCTGTAAGATGATGTGTTTTTCCAATAATAACATTTCTTTTTTCGACTTATTACAATCTATTATACCCTCAATGGTTACTTCTGCCTCTCTTTCTATTCTTTTAAGTCTAGCTTCTGATTCTTTTCTCATCAGATCGCATTCTGTATCACATTTTCGCTTCAGAATTTAAATTTTTGTTGTATGTTCTTCCTCAGCAAATCGAATTTTCTCTGATTCCAAACTAGCTTTCGAGGCAGCCCATTGGCTCACCTTACCGCACATGGCATCATATTCATTTCTTTTTCTTTTAGTTGATCCTCCACCTGAAAATCAACCAATTGCTCAAAGTGCCATGAAAGTAGTCCAAATAAATATTTCAAGTACAAATTTTCCAACACCGCAAATCTCAATACTTTTTCAGAACTTTTCCTCTGACTTTATCATCACCACCTCGCCTTACAATTCTCTGGTTATGGCTTAGACAATAGGCAAACATTCTTTAGTTTATTATCTGCATGGAGAATCGTAGACTTTGGTGTTTTCAAATTTTGCACAGTATTGTGAGACCAGTCTTTTTCCATTTCCATTGTTTCTGAAAGCAAAAATGTTGATACGATTCTCTGCTTATCACATTCCACTAGGAAGAGATATTTCATCAAAAAACTTCACCCAGCATCTAGTGAAAAATACATACTGTCGTTTTCTTTACTGAATATGTCAATTCCTTCCTCCTGCATTTGATCCTGACATGATTTGTCCATAATATCATCAGACATATTCACGATGGTACTTATCTCTGAAAATGATGTATAATACAACAGAAGTTTCATGGAAATAATTAAAAACTATCTTATATTATAAATAAGAATTTATTGCTAACCTGCATCACCTCCAAATTCACTTGAGAAACCGTCAATTCGCTCTGCTAATATCTCTTTGATTTCAATATCAACATCAGTGAGTTCTGGGGGCTTCTTTGAAGGTCCTCCTCCAGTACCTATTGCATAGCACTTTTCATCAGCGAATTTCTTTTTTGTTCTCTTCTTCAGATTATCATATTTCTTCCTCAAAATCAATGTGTCTCGAAAAATGTGTCCGCTTTCATTGTTGAATTCAGTTTCAATTCGTTTCCAGCATTCTAGTTTTTTTTTGTTGATATTGCTATCGGTCTTTTTATTTTCTAGTACATCTTTATACTTTTTTATCAAACAAAGTAATATTGTTTCTTCTTTGGGAGAAAAATTAGCTGATCTTTTTCCCGAAGCCATAATCTCCTAAAAATTGTTCAAATATTCATTTATTTGCTCTTTGTTGAACTCACATCAAATATCTTACTCTTTTTTTGTGTGTCAGGTTGAAAAAATCTAGTATTGGCAGTTCTTTCCCCTCAGTCTTCGCACTTTTTCAATTCACAAAAAATACAAATAAACTGAACCTTCAAAAATAGGATTTGTCAACGTTTGATATTGATAGAAAGAAGCAACTGCACATGTGCAAACGCTACCAACATGAGATATATTTCCTTGAACGAAGCTCTATAGAGCTGGGCTCAAATATTAATTGTACAACGGAAATATATTTTTGAACCGGGTTCATCACTGAACTTGGATCTGTAGAACTGAGCATTGAACCGTAACTGAACAACTGGCCCTAAGAGTTTTGTACTGAATAATGAAAAAATGCTTATAATTCTGTTGGGAAGTGATGAAGAAGGTGGTATAGAATGTGTATATTGTGCTGATAGAAAGAAGGATGAATTTCGAGCTGAATTGGCTGAATAAACAAACATAAATGTCAACCCTGAAAACCCCGATTTCCTGTCTTTGGGGGGCCGTATCTCCGAAACTAGTTGCGAGCCCCAAAAACTTTATTAGAATTTTTTGTTCAGGAGGCCAAAATACGTAAGTTCCACCAAAAATTTTTCAATTTCACGATGGAGCCCGCTTAACGGATAATTACCAGGGATTTTGTTGGTATGAAAGAAGGCACAGCAAATCGTATCGTATGGAAGTTAATCAGAGCCATTGTAGGACTCTATCATCAGTCTATTCGAATGCCTGAAACTCAACCTGAACTAAAAAGTACATCTCAGAAGTTCTACAGTGTGGCACGATTTCCCAAGTGTATCAGTTCTATTGACTGTACACATGTCAAGATTTTATCACCTGGAGGAAATAATGCAGAAATATTAAGGAATAGAAAAGTTTTTTTTTTCTTCAATGTCCAAGCCATATTTCGCCAATTCAAACATCAGAGCTAGATTTGAACGAGGAGACTTTGGAAAATAAACTCTAGTGGGTGATAGCGGCTATGCAATCAAAAATTATCTGATAACACCTCTTGCCAATCCTGTGAGAAGGCAAGAACAACTCTTTAATGAATCTCAGATCAAAACTAGGAATTGCATAGAAAGAAAATTTGGACAATGGAAGAGAAGATTTCCTATACTTGCTTTTGGAATTAGATTAAAAGTAAAAAAGGTTGAGGCTGTTGTGATTGCCGCAGCAGTTTTGGAGAATATTGCCAAACTCTTGAATAAGCCAGATCCTCCAAACAATGAAGAAGAGGAAGCAGCAGTCAACTTTGTTTACAATGTAAATATCCAACCATATGTGCATTTTTACAACATACCTATCAATAATGCTGTGAGACATCAGTTAGTAAATTACTTTAATGAACTCTGAGTATGTATCTTGTATCTTCAAACACTGTCAAATAAATAATAACTTCTGCACAAATAAACAGGATATTTGATTAATTTCATCAAATTATTTCAAACTTCAAAACATATTCATTCCAGACACGGTAAGAAAAAATGTTTTGTCACCTCAAATATAAAATGCCCTATAGATGGAGTAATAATGTGTAATAATTATAGGATAGTGTTTCAGCACAAACTTCCATCTCTATTTACCATATTTTCATAAACGATGAGTAATAGCCCAGTATAATGAGAATAGTAAGAAAATATTTTTTTTATTGAATTTAACAGAACGAGAAAAACCTATAAATCGTTATAATACAACCAGTCAATTATTATTCAGATTAGGGTTTGACATGCTTCTTACTTTTTGTAAGATGATGTGTTTTTCCAATAATAACATTTCCTTTTTCAATTTATTACAATCAATTATACCCTCAATGGTACTTCTGCCTCTTTTTCTATTCTTTTAAGTTTAGCTTCTGATACTTCTCTCATCAGAATTTGCGCTTCAGAATTCAAATTTTTGTTGTATGTTCTTTCCCAGCAAATCGAATTTTCTCTGATTCCAAATTAGCTTTTGAGGCAGCCCATTGGCCCACCTTACCGTACATGGCATCATATTCATTTCTTTTTCTTTCAGTTGATCCTCCACCTAAAAATCAACCAAATTGCTCAAAGTGCCATGAAAGTAGTCCAAATAAAATAAGACTCGATCGCAATAAAAATTTCATCAAAATATTTCAAGTACAAATTTTCCAACACTGCAAGTCTCTATATTTTTTTAAGAATTTTTCCTCTGACTTTATCATCACCACCTCGCCTTACTTTTCTCTGGTTATGGCCTAGACAATAGGCAAACATTCTTCAGTTCATTACCCGCATGGAGAATCGTAGACTTTGGTGTTTTCAAATTTTCCACAGTATTGTGAGACCAGTCTTTTTTTATTTCCGTTGATTCTGAAAGCAAAAATTTTGATACGATTCTCTGCTCATCACATTTCACTAGGAAGAGATATTCCATTAAAAAATTTCACCCAGCATCTAGTGAAAAATACGTACTGTAGTTTTATTTACTGAATACGTCATTTCCAATACTACATTTTGAGAAATATGGCTTGATTGAATACTATGAAGGGTGGTAGCATAACACCTGATCCACTTACCGACGAGGGTTGTCTGTGAAAGTTGTTTTGTCATAATTGACGATATGAGAATTGGGAATATCTTGTAATGACACGGTCAACTCAGTAAAGTACCGTTTGATAGCGTCTCTGCCAACAGCAGCCCGAGCCAGTTAATAATATTTTAATGAATAAACAAACACAACATGGAATTCTCCAAAACATAAAAACACTGGTGAAAAATAGTAGTAAATAACATTCTTGAAAAATAAATATTATCCTGAAATAATGAATGACAGAAAAATAATGACAAATTTAAAATATATCTTCTTCTGAACAAGTTACATGTTTATTAGAATGAGTCGTTATATTCGTTGGTGGTTGCCAAGTGAATCATTTTTTATCTTCAATCCTCAACATATCTTCAGCTTGTAGAATTGATTGTCAAGTTTTAATCAGAAGTCTATTTCTCACTTCAGTTTCAACTTGATTCAGCTGGGAAAAAAATCTTTCTGCTGCAGCTGACAAATGTGTTAGGCACATAATAATTTTGGAGAGTTTGAATACATTTTCGAAAATATACTATATACTCCTTCATATTATTCTTCAAGCTGGAAACATTATACCAAAATTCTGTTATGTCCTCTTCGGAATACTTTTTCAATTCGTTAGTCTTACTAAGCAGCTGATACTCGAGAGTCAAGTTTCCCCAATATCTAAACTCAAATACGGATATAAAATGGCAGCCTCACAAATACTATCTACATTACCTGTCATAAGAGTCTTGGGGTCAAAGTTGTGTGCAAATAGCAATACTTTATCGTTGAAATTGAATCTTTTTTTTTGTCTTGCTAACTCTACATAATAGTCTAGGACTCTGATCCTAAAATTCCCCACTTCTGCTTTGTCTATATAAGTTTCATTAATGAAAACTTTTGCTTTGGCACCACAATACATTTCCTCCAGAAGAAGGTAGTTATCTCAATTATTAACATTGATATTATTAATGTTATTCTCATTTTGTTTCATACAAACAGACTTAATGAACTATAACCGAACGTACCCCTGTCTTATATGTACTGTTACAATACTGCCACTTTGAATCGTCATGTTTATCTGCTTCTTGATCACGCTGTCGGCTTCCCACAGGAAACCGGCACCCAGCCTGGTATCAGAAAGAAACCCCATCGTACCACCTTAAGAAGCTGAGAGTTTTATTTCTATAAATTCATGACCTAGTTTTTCCACGTTGTTTTTTTTTAATTCGTTTCAAGATACAAAGTTCTGTCAGCTGTAGAGAAATGAAATACAAAAAATTGATCAACAGATTTATTGACTTTCTTGAAACAACTAAACAATGCATGTGAGCTAGAAACTTCTGATATTACATTTACTGTAATCTCATTTTCAAATAAGAAAGTCCATCTGATTTGGAAGAGCAAATACCTATCTTAGGAAAATATCCATTGTAGAAATAATTGATAATGAAGATCTCCAAAATGTAAAAGTTTGAGTAATTATCATAGTTAGCAACTCTCTACATTTACGTGGACAGTTACAGTTGTAATTGTCAACAAACTTTTTAGCGGATATGAACCTACCCCTCCAATCAACATAGGGTTCATTTTTATTCCTATTAATTCTTGAATTTGCTCGTGAAAATGCATATTTTGGTTTTCGACCCTTCCTTCTTCGAGCCATATTATCACTGGAAACTGTAGGTTCATTTTCATCACATTCGTCATCTTGCCCACTAGACGAAGATAATTCTGATGGTTCATAATTATCAGACGAACCACTACTAAAAACATCACTAATTTCATCAACCTGCAAATAAAAACATTACGTTAACTAAAATATCAAATAAAAAAATGAGAAATTCATTAGAAACTTATATACAATTATTTCAATGATACATCATAGAATGATTGAACAAATTGAACTCAAAAATAAAAACAAACCTCTTCAAGAAATAAAAAATCAAAACCGAAAAACACAGTTGTTGGCATATTCCTCTCGCACCAATGACTTTCCAATTCTTGTGAGGACTACCATATACCACAAGGATATTGTGCTGGTTATTGTTTCAAATGAAATCTGTTGAATTTTTGGGAGTTGACTAATAACCATATTTATCTCGATATCGAAAAAAGAAGCAGAAATTAGAACCAAATACGACTCACCTTCATTAAAAATGTTATATTCCTAATATATCACAGGAGTCTTCATTTTTGGGAGTATCGATGGTATTATGTATTATATCATTTTTGACGGCTTCGTTTTCAACTTTCACTGGTACTTTAGACAACCACACTCCTTTAGTAGATTCTACTTCCTTTTCGGTAACTGTTTCCCCGAAAGTTTTTCTAACAGCTTGTAAAAAAATCAAATACTCGATTCAATTTTGGCTCAAGCACATTGAAATTATACATATTCATGAAGAAAAGTGTACTTTTGAATTACAGAGTATCCATATTATTCATCCTCACCTATTACAATGGACGAAAGGATAGTTTTCGAAAAATCTTGTTTACCCTTGTGTCCCTTGGCACTGAATCCTACAGCCAAATCTGGTTTTATGCACTTTTACATTATCCGACGTACACAATCTTTTTAGTTGTTTCTTCCAATTTTCGTTAGCGGTCGAACCTGTAAGAATATTTTAATCTACAAAAAATTTTCTGATTATGTAATGATGAAAAATACCTACCAAGCCAGACTTAGTTTCATCTTTTTTCATTTCTTCAGTAAATAACTGAATCTGTTCCATAGAGGCTTTAGGAAATGATTTCATGATAATTTGTACACTTTCATCCCTCACTTTGGCATTGCTAATAGTTTGGTCACTATCATTGACAAGAAAATCAACTTTCCTATGAAGCTTGTCAATGGATAATTTCTTGTCCAATTTCATTGTAACCTCAACAATATATTTCATTATCTCTCTTTGAATGCGCTCGAGGTTTTTCCCCTGTAATATGAAAAGTAGTCGATAATCAAGTATCCGTAATCAAATCACAAAATGGGAATGATTACAACCCATGTCATCTACAACATAAGTACTTTTGATAAAGTATAACTTCGAAAACAATTAAATTTACCCATTGAAAATTTATAATTCTTTAGAAGACAACTTCTTTACTGTATGTGCTGAAATTACCCGAATAAAAGATGTTCTCTTTTAAATATAATTGTAGGATGCTGAATATTAAACAGGGGACATTGAATTGAAATGCAATCGACAACCAAAAAACAGGAATAAATTGAAAAACAGCTGTCCAATGGGAAAAACCGTTGATTTCGATAAACTTTTTCGCACAAAAATTCTCAAAAGACATCCTGTTTTCTGTGAAGTTCTGTTCGTTTTTTTCAGTGCGTCAGAGCGCCAAACCGACACCGACCTTACGCTTCATCACCTAAGGAAAAAGTATAGGAAAAAAATATGTCTTTTTTGATACCTTTTTCAAACAAATGGAAGATAAACAAAGCCATAGAACAAAACGGTTTATTTATCCTCTAAATATCAACAACTTATCAGGAAAATAATCTTCATAAGTTCTCTATCATGTTATTGTAGAAAATATTTAAAATCTATGGACTCTAATAAGCTTAAACGATTTTTTGAAATTTTATGATCCTCCTCGACGATTTCAAGGACCTCTTCTGCAGAGTTGGAACACGCTTCCGAGCTTTTCTATGCAGAGTAGCTTCACATCTTCACTTGTAGTTTTTGCTACTCTACAATGGTCTCTGCATACAAATATTATAGGGTCGACATCTTCTTCTATGTTTTCGTTGAAGAAATTATCCAAATTTTGTTGGAATATATCACATAAAAGATACCATTCATATGTGCTGAACGATATTTTTATCCAATTGAATGGATCTGTCATGGTGACGGCAATGGTGAAAAGTCTTGCTGGAGAAACTCCTATACAAATCTCATGCCCCACAACTTCAATACTTGTTTCCAACAACAGATGTTCTTCGCTCTTGGCAGCCAATTCAAACCTCGTCACCGCATTGTCGATATCAAATAAATTATTGTTAAACTCTTCACTCTCGTTTGACTGTGTACACCCGCTATCTTCGCTCATGATGAAAGACTGTCTTCTCTCGCGAGAAAAGATAGAAGATGCATTAAATCCCTTACCATGCAATTTTAGATTATTCAGACCTCATTGAACTGTTCCTCAATGACATGTAGCAAGTCAACAACAACGTTGTCACATCGATTTATCATTCAAAGTGTTATGCTGAAAATGTATTGCTCATTTTCAGAATCATATATGTACTTTGTTTTCAGATTCGTATCGATTGATAATTTCTGCTGTACCGTCGAATGAGCGATGGCACGCATTGATGTCGATCGCGTTTCCGAATTCAGTTTTGGGGGGGTCGAAGCATAAATAAAAAATATTGCCAGAAATTGTGTTCGTGGTTCTCTTCTCCAAAATAAAAAGAGAACGTAAAATGGAACGAAACAACAGACTGACTTCTATCTCTTTAATATTATTCATTCAATCATCTGACCCTGACCAGTCTTTGAGGTTCATTCGTCTAGGTTTACTTGTAGCAAATCTATTCATTACATTTTCGATATCAATATCAACTTATTCTTTATGAATGTTGAGTAAAGTCAAACCATTCAAACGCTCTTCTGCAATGGTTGACCTCAAATGGGTTTTCAGGCACTTGATAGTTGAAAAGCTTCTTTCCGCTGTTGCCGTTGATACTGGTAGACTCGCAAATATCTGCATAAAATCTTTACTGTGGGAAACAAACCCGTCCCAAAACAAAGTGCTTTTACACGATTCGATTCGATTCTTTTTAAACGAACATGTTGAGATGAAAATACGACCAATAATATGCTTTTCCACTGGTCATGTATCCGCCGCAAATATGACTAAATGTCCCAGCCAACGGGTTTCTCATCAAATTATATGTTTATACGTGAGTGTAGTGAAAAAAAAAAGATCATATATCAATTATCAGTAGATTTCATCAAGCATTAATACAGAGTGGATGGACGGAGATTTTCGTTTTTTCTTCGAGCGACACGAGCTGCTTTGGGGGGGAAATCTAAAATAATGTACCAATGGCATATTTTGAAAAATAAAAAGTTATTCTAGATTAATACTGGGAAAATTTGAAAAAATATAATAAAAATCACTAGGTACTTGTTCTAGATCAACCATCTTTTCGTAAAGTTTCAAAGATTCAACGTCTATTTTCTCAGTTGCTGAGGTGGGTAAAAAGCACTGAAGTGTTACCAGAAGCTCTTTATGGTCTGTGAATCTGCATTTGAGCTGTTCTATCTGATCGTCTAGGATCGGGATTGCCACTGCTATTCTAAAATAGGCTTGAGGGTCTTGAGTAGAGTAGTTGCTTCTATGGCGTTGGCGAGGAGCTAATCTTGGGACCCGAATTTCTTCACCAACATCACTCATTAAATATTCTGCTGTTTTGAAAATCTTGAAACACTCAAGATCGATTGTTTTCCCTAAGTTTTCAAAGTGGCCAACAGTATTGTCAATGTGGTCAACTGCAGACGTAAGGTCACAATAGGGAGACTGAAGCACTTTGCGAACAGATATTGTGGCAGAGAATGTGTTAGCCAATAACCAGAGGCACACTACACATTCACTAGAAATGATGGACTTCATGAACGACGATGCTTTAGTAGATGTCTCAATATCCTGACTTTCGCTAAAATTTTCCATTTAGTATAAGAAAAATTCGATTTTATGAAAGATTGCAATAGAGCTGTCCTCTTTGGAGATGCCTTTATAAAGTTTGTCACAGTTTTTACGATGCCAATGTAGTTTCTAGCACATGGGAGGCTGCAGGAGTGACATAAAGCCAAATTAAGAAAATGGGAACTACAATGAACGTACAGTGCTTTCGGAAAAGTTTTTTTCACTATTGCCTGCACTTCTTTGAACGAGCCCTTCATGGCAGAGGCTCCGTCATACCCTTGGCCCTTCATGTTTGTCATATCCATAGAGTTGAAAGAATTGTGTTCGCTAGCCCCTCTACGTTGTGTCGTCAGCTTCGACAAAACATAAAAAAACTTCTTTGCAAATAAAAAAATTAGGTCTTTCTTCTTTAGTGTACCTTACACAAATTGAGACTTGCTCATGACCAGCGATATCCGCTGTTTCATCCACAAGAACTGAAAATGCCTTACGATTATTAACATCTGACACAATTTCTGTCTGGATTGATTCTCCACAAATGTTGATAATTTCATTTTGAATCTTAGGACTCATGTACAATGCATTCAGGTTTGCATTTTCTGTATGGCTTGATAATTTTTAATCTCCGCACATTAGTCTCATCCTTGAAGCGCACGAAAATTACCGTCATTTGAAGAAGGCTCTTCATCATTGATTGATATTTGTCCATGATCATTACTGCCCCTTAATGCTAACTCTTGCCGGCCACAGACTTTTATTGTTTCTACAATCGATTTTTTTTTCTGTTATCTTCCACTTTCTTCTCTCTACTTGAATCCATGATATTTCTAATGTCAGAGTTTGAGTCATTTTTTGTTTTCAAGTAGTTGTCACCATTAAGTGTAAAATCTTTGTGGTAGCTGTGTGACTCGTGGTTTTTGAATAATTCCAAAGCATCCTTCCATTTTGTGAAAGGCTCTTTCACAAGGGATTTCAATGTTTGGTTACATCCTTTGCCTACACACTCTTTGGAGAATAAAACACAATATTTGCAAAAAGCACCATCTGTTTGAGTATATACAAGCCAAGGGAAACGAGTCGACCACTGTCGTTGATCGTTATACGTAAATATTTTTTGTCTGTAGCTCAGGACACCTTACCACATATTACATACGGGATTGCCCATCTCTTTCTAACGTATGATAACGACATTAAATGTGAATTCTCACCAATTTTAGATTCCATTCCAACAGATGGTGGTACGGTTGTAATTGTTCCAAATGTTAATGTTAATAAATTCTTTGATGATTTCGCGATCGAATTCCTATGATGCTTGGATAGTATTAAAATGTATTGCAACATAAAACATGAAAATACACATTCAAAATAGACTTAGGTCACCTTCTGGTAGTATTATTTTTCAATAATCTATAAAATGAGCTTCAAGAAGGTAAATATTCTAAGAATATTCCTTTAACATTCTTCGTGAATATTATTTCATCAGGCGTTTCGAACAATAAATGCATATGTATATACCAGAAATAATTATTTTTGATATTCTTCACTAGAGGGACATTTCTCAGAAACCTGTTCTGTGTTACCCAGACTGCATGGATTAACATCATAAAAAATATTTCAATAATAACAATTCTTGAGAATTATCCTAAAATATAAAATATCTACCGGTACTATTCTTTTTTAATAATCTAAAAATGATCTTCGAGAATGAAAATATTTCAAGAATATTTATTTCAAATTCTTCGGGAATATTATTTCATCATGCGTTCTGAACAATATAAATGCATAACACAAATTGTTACATTTTATATTCTTCACTATATAGGGACATCTCTTAGAAACCTGTTCTGTTTTACGTAGATTGTCTGAATTAAGATCATAACAAAATATTTTATTAATAATTCATGAGAATAATCCTGTAATATTCTGTAATATTCTACCAGTAATATTGATTTTGAATAATCTAAAAATGAGCTTCAAGAAAGTAAATATTCTGAGAAAATACATTTCACATTTTTTGGGAATATTATTTGATCATGCGTTTTGAATAATATAAATGAATGCATGGCACAAATTATTACATTTAATATTCTCCACTATAGGAACATTCCTCAGAAACCTGTTCTGTTTTACGTAGACTGTCCGGATTAAGATCATGACAAAATATTTTAATAATAGTTCATGGGAATAATCGTATAATATTCTAAAGGGAATCGAATCTACCGGTAATATTATTTCTCAATAATCCAAGAATGATCTTCAAGAATGTACATATTCTAAGAATATTCATTTCACATCCTTTTGGAATATTGTTTCATCGAGCGTTTTGAACAATAAATGCACACCAAAAATAATTATTTTTGATATTTTTCACTGTAGGGACATTTCTTGAAAACCTATTGTTCTGTTTTACGTACTCTGACCGGATGAGGATCATAACAACATATTTCATCATTAATTCATTGGAATAATCCTATAATATTCTGGAGGGAATCTACCGGTGGTATTCTTTTTAAATAATCTAAGAATGATCTTCGAGAATGAATATATTCTGAGAATGTTCTTTTCACATTCTTAGGGAATATTATTTCATCATATCGATGGACGATTGAGAGAATATTCTAGGGTTATTCCGTGCTATCTGGGAAGAAGCAAGATTGAATTTGTTTTTAGTAATAGTTGAAGCCACGGTAACGCAATTCGTTCAAAGCATCGTTCTGTCCACCGCCATAAAAGGCAACGAGAAATTATCGGAAATATTGTACTTTTTTCCATAGTTTCGTAATTTTCAGTTTCCTCTGATTGAAAAAAGCAGAAGTTGTGTCGCATCCTGTGAATACATGGTAAAAAAAGGATGTATTTTGCAAAAGTTTTATCCTTGTGACAATCGGCCGAGTATACGACATTCGGTGACTTTCTTCGTCCAGGCTTCATGAAATAAAAATGCTTGTTTTGATCATGTACAAACCGAGTGAGAATGATGATCAAATCGTCTTCTCCTACTATTACGACAGAAGGTTGGGACACACGTAACCGCACCGGGTCCGCGCCGCGTCTTCACCGAGCAGTGTAAACGTCACAGACGACTGTTGGTGACGGTGGTAGAAAAACACACTTGCCCGCTACCGCTCCGAGCGACGTTCGTCAGTACTTTCGCAGTACCCTTCCAGTATTCTATGTCTCGATCATGTTTTCAAAATTTCGGAAAAGTGATTCAGCAATGATTGCCTTGGCTCTAGAGTCTAGAGGAAGAAGATGAAGAAGAAACTCTGAGGAGGCGAAGAAAGAGGATCTGGGTGAACAATGCATGGAAATCAAGACCCTTTGAGGGCGAATTTAATACCCTGTTTCCCCGTCTGATGGATGATGAAATAAAGTTCTATGGATATTTTCGAATGACACGAAATACTTTCCATCTCCTTCTTAATAAGCTGCAAGAACGACACTTTCTGGAGGACATCTATTTCACCAACAGAACGTCTGGCTGTTTAAGATCAGTGCCCGTACTTTTACACTAAATACATAAAATAGGAACAAGACTTTTTTCAATAAATCAATTATAATTTTATTCACAATACAAAAAACTGTGTCGTTTCATCCATACGAGGAGAATTATCATAAGAGGAGTCATTGGTGGATGACGAATGCGGAGTATTGAAAATGAAGCGTGATTCTTTATATTCAAACGAAGCGGGTTTGTAATTATTATTTGTTGTTGACGTTCGTTCTTCGATATCTGCTTCAACTCAAACTCTTGCACAATGGCAAAGATAGCAGTTTTTGCCTGGTTCAACAACACAGGGTCCAAAGATTTTAGGGTAGTCACCAAGCCGGCAAGGAAAATATCAACAGGGTGCTGTGGAGGATTGGTTGGGTTGGGTCTGTTTTTCTCTGCTTCTTTTCGGCCAATATGTACGCCATAAGTTGGTTCGAAGGAGACTCGTGAGCGGGTTTTTCAAAATTGGACCCTCTTCGTTTTACAGTCACTGGCCTAGCAAAGTTGTGCTTGCTTCCAGGAGAGGCTTGCGTGGACCCAGCAAATTCTAAATTCTTAAATTTTCTTTTTTGTCATCCAATAAAGGCACATTTGAGAGAGTTTCTCTATCCACATTATGAGGAAGCAAAAATTCCAATAGTTCTTTGTATTTGTACTTTTGTGTTTTGGCTGCAGCTTATCCTGATTTGGTCTTCCTTTTCTGTAGAGTTAGACGAAACTGGTCTCGAATCGAAGACCACCTTTTCTGCACTCTTCCGGCCCTCCTAGAAATAAACAATCGACGTACTGTTGACAAATGGAAAAAAAGTACGCGACCCTACGCCACACTACTTTATAAAGCAAGAAATCCCCATTAATAACGTTACGAACATTTTCCACAAAACTATTTTCCCTCGTTGAAGAAAAAAAATCGTATGTGGCGTATTTCACAAATATTCTCTTCTGATATGTCAGAATTCAAATTTCTGACATTTACAAAAAGCGAACATAAAAACTAAACTAGAAGCATGTATAGCATATATAGTAGCATAATTTCAGCTATGTCTTTTTCACTGCTATTTATGACTTGGGTTTGGTACTCGTGAGAACATTTTCGAGTTTTGGTGTGGTCTTGACGGTTTTATGATTTATCCTATGAATTTCAGTAGCTTCATGTCTTCACATGTTGTATTTGCTACCTTTGATTTTTTGATTGCACACACTGAAAAATGATTTGCGATTATCGGTGTGCTCTTGACAGTTCAATGATGTCTCCTATGAATTTAAGTATCCTTATGTCTTCGCATGCTTTATTTCTTACCTTCGATTTCATGATTGCACACACTACAGAATAGTTTTTTAGGTCAATCTAAGGAAATTCATTTTTCAGCTCTTACAAAATTCTTTTTCAATATTCTCTTTTTTTCTTTGTGGTGCAGAAGGGTCAGTAGTTCCCCGATTTTTTTTATTGCTATTTCCTCCTTGAGTAAGTTGGTCTCCATTATCACAACTTGTTTTTGATGAAACAACCGAGAAAAACCTGAAAGGATTATCTCCTCACGACCAAAATAAACGTATCACCCTGAAACCCATTATTCCCAATCCACAAAGGGAAAATTTTATGGAATACAAATAAAGTATTATAGAAGGAATATGTTGATATGTACAAAATCTTATTACATCACTAATCCCCACAGCAAACATTCAACTGCAAATATAACCTTAGATAAAGGAGTTTTGTCTCAAACCTAATAAACCCAGAGCTTACATCAGATTCCATAGAAATAGCGACAATGACTCAACCTACTTCAGTGGATCTCAAATTCATTTGATAAAAATAAACCTGTTCTTCTCAATCTTTCGGAAAAAACAGTTATGATGTTGTTGTTTCAGAAGCATGGTTTGAAGACGGTATAAATAATTTCAATCACAAATAAGAAATCGAGTTATGTGCAGTCCAGTTGATTCCATCAAATATATGTGTCATTTTCTCATATGAAGCATCCATTAATAATTCCACAACTTCATCAGACTGGGAATTTTTTTTAGACAATTTGAGCTCAGATCGTTTTCTCATAATTATTGAAATAGCAAATAACAGTGATTTAAAAAGAATTATCCCTGATAAGTGGAATGAAAAAAAAGCTAAACTGGAATACTTTTCAAAACTGCCTCAATAATATACATAAAACACAATTAATCAGAGAAATACCTTTTTAACAATTCATTGAGGACGTCACTTCCGGTGCGGATGTTTCCATGCCAAGAAACAAGCCTTTCATACCTTCAAAGTCTTTCCCCATTTGGTGGGACACGGAATGTCCCGAGTTAGTCAAAAGTAGAGAGGAGGCTTCGAGTAATTACGAACAGATTTCTGATTCGGAAAATTTGTTTGCTTATAAAAAGTGGAGGCAAAAATTAAATCAATTTCAGAAGAAAAAGACAAACATAGCTGGAGAATTTTTTTTAATGAATATCAATAAAAATACCTCTATACATAGCTCACATTTCAAAATTTGTCAAAAGTATTTCAAATAAATAGAAATTTTCAAGTAGAACGGTTTTACCCTGGACTCGAGAGAAAAATTATTTGATTATCTAGCTCCTTTTTTGTCGATCCCTAAGTCAATAACAATATCTTGAACAATATAGAATAGGAAATCTGCATATCCTCTAAACTAACTTCATATCAATTAGATATTGCACTCAAGAATACTTGCAATACTGCACATGGTAAAGACTCACATATTCTATGATTAGGAACTTACAATAAAAATCTAAATATTTGTCCATTCGAATATGTAACCAATGGTGGCAACAAGATAAAATACCCCAAGCACTCAAAGACGTGATAGTTTTATTCATTTTCGAACCTAGAAAAAGATCCTGATGACCCTTCATCGTATCGACTCATTTCGCTTCCTTCGTGTCCAGTCAAAACATGATATGAAAGGATTGCGATGATTAGAATGTTTCTTGAAACATAATTCCATACTCCCTGAATCTCAGTACGGATTTTGCTGAGCCAAAGTTACTATTGAGGCATGTACCATCATTATTTAGCAGGATTGTTTTTGGATCTAAAGGGGACATATGAATCAGTTGTTTTGAACATATTCGAGTCAAAACTCAGTAATTACAGGCTTAATTCGAGAACTTCAGCCAACATTGTTGAACTATTTCGGAACAGGAAGGTTTAAATTGAAGATCACAACAATTTCTTGTGTGGACCGGAAAGGGTCATCCAAGGCTTTCTCAAGGTGCCGTATCGGGCCCTATTTTATTTAAAATCTACGCCGTTAACTTGCACGAAGTCTTCGACAAACTCAGAAGATGTATTCAATATGCGGATGATATCTGTACTTATACAATCCGTGAGACGTATTCCGAATGTGTAGTGAACCTGGGATATATAATTTATTGCCTTAAAAATTGGTTAATCGAACATGGTTTCTCCCTTGATCCAGAAAAATCATCTGCGATGTTTTTTACTTGTTCAAGATGGGGACGGAGACAACATGAACTAAGCTATCTACCACAGTAGTATTCAATTGAAAATATTTACCGTTAATATTAGATATTGAGCTTACGTGGAAAAAGCATATCAACTACGTTCAAACCAAATGTGAAAAAGGCGAAACGTCTTTATTGTTCTACAGATCCTACATTCGATCCATACTTGATTACGGATGTATATTGTACGGATCGGCCGCAGATTATAATCTATTACTAATAGACCAAGTGCAAGCAAAAGCTCTAAAAATAATTGTTTCGGCGCTTTGAATCATCTCCAACCACAGGTATACTTGTGGAAGCTTAGAAAACACATTTCCACCGACGCAGACATTTTCTGTCCTACAAGAAATTAGTCAACATCAAATTATTTAGTAATAACCTAATGGGGGTAACTCACACTATATCAATTGAAAATCTATTCAATCAATACTGGAACCGCATAAATAGTACCAATTTGGCTGAAGCCTTCGCCGCCATATAAGAGAGGATGAAAAAAGATATCAACTCACGAAACAGTTGGAATTTTCTATGTTGATGTTCAAGCCAACGATCATATTCCCCAACTTCTCAGTGAATTCTGAACTTTCTCAAGCTCTGTCAAAATCGGTACTAGGAACAATTGAATATTCTAACACAATATACTGTGATGGGTCTGAAAGGGATCATGGCGCTGAGAACGTTTTCTATGTACAAAACAAAAATATTGTTTCTCAGTTCCACCTCCCCAATAAGACTGCGATTTACACATCATAGGCGTATGCTTATACTCCAATCTCTTTTGTGGTTTGAACCAAACGGCAAAGCTAGTTCAGTCATTTTATCGTTTTCTAAATCGGTCCTTCTTTTCGTCACTAATTGAAAAAGATATCAATAAAAATTCACTTACTTTTGAGATTATGAAAACCTCAGAGTACTTCTCCAGTAAAGAAATTGACATCGTTTTAATTTGCATCAAGGGTTACTGGGGTATTGCCGAAAATGAAAAGGTAGATTTGGTAGCGAAAGAAGCCACCTCTCTAGAATTCATAACTGATATCTGCTCCCCACAAGACATAATCTCAGACGTTAGATATAAAATGAAACTAAATTGGGGAAGACTTTAGCAATAACTCTCATATGAATCCAATAATCATTTTACGAATCCACACCACTCGTCTTAAAAGTATGCCCACATAGACCACTTCAACTTTCCAAGGTTCTTCACCACTACGATTACACGAATGAAAATGAACCATGGTAAATATCTTGCACATTTGGCGAAAATCGACATGCTCGTGTGACAATTTTTATTTAGCGGACAAAAATCATATACTATTCACAAGTCCTAACTTCGGACAAACTGGCCCGATTTCTTGAATGATTTACTTTCCTGAAATATTTCGTTTTCAAGCAATGTAACAGTCTTGTTTGGTACACTCAATGAACAAGTATACAAAATAATTCTAACATCTGTTATCAAATCTAAAATATCAATAGAATCACTAGTGACTCGATTCATTACAAAATTTCTATGGCAAAATTAACTCCGGTTTATTGCCAAGGGTTTGGTTGAAAAACCCCTACTTCTATCTATCTTTTCTTACGCACCCCTTCCCCTTTCATATCGTGGGCGACCCTACAATTTTATAACAAACAATCAATAGCCTGGATGTCTGTTTACGCGGTTGCTCGTATAAGATAGCCAATTATTCGGGGGCACATTACAAATTTTACTATGAACGACATTTTCCCCTAATATTGTATTGAAAAAAAGGGGTAAAATGTTTTGTTGAGGAATACGAGTGGCTTATCAAAGAGTTCATAGAAAATATCCAAGCATTCTGTAACCAAGTATTCCGATTTCCATCAGATTGGTCAGATCTTACAACCGAACGAAACAGATTCATCTAGATAGTAAATTCGAATTAATGTCTGATCGGTCCGATGATAATATTGAAGTCTTCATTGAAATTTTACAACTCCAAGTTTCTCAGTACAGAATGTTTAGAGTCATTCAAAACTTTGTTGAATGTACAGAATCATTGCCGAAGTTAAATTTGTATTCGAATTTCGCATCAATATCACTATCTTTGTACTATACTGTTACGATTTATCCTTGGGTTTGTTGATTAAAAGTCCAAACAACACTTCACTTCTTTTATTACAACTCTCCATCACAATACAATACAACACAATCACTTAAATCGCTCCGCTAACTTTCCAACGCTCTGATAAACTCTCTCTAATAGAAATTCTCTTTCGACTTCCGCACAAAGCTCTCTCCATTTAGCTCTGAATAACTCTGCTGAATAACTGTCTCTGCTAATAACTAACTCTTTGAATAAAAACTGCCCGTTCCGCGATGAAGCGTCTCCCGTATATATACCTGCGTACGCCTATGAAGAATTTCCGAGTCAAATCTCGGGTATCGAATATTCCAGGCGTGACGAGAGTTCGACTGCGTTTACAATCGTCAGGGCCGGCACTAGGTGAATCGTAACAATAGCATCATTCTCTCGCTACAAAGATTGGGAGATTTCGTTTTTGATTGCCTTGGACAGTATTGTCCATTGGAATGGTGGTAGATGCTTGTTCAGTTAACACAAAACGATCTCAGATATGTTGAAGTGCTTCACATTCATGTTTCGGAAAACAGCCTTGAATCGTATTTTGACTCATATTTACATCCCATAAACTCCGTTTTCGGATACTAGTTTCGTGCTTCACAAATGCACAATTTTCAGAATGCGACTCACATTGAGATTCACTTTGTAGCTCACATTCACATCCATTGAATGCGATGTAGGTAATAAATACGCGTATAGTGTGCCACTTGAGATGATTCAATTCGAATAATAAATACCTATAAATGAAATGAACTTATGAGCAATGAACAAAAACAAAATTCTAAGAAAACTGTTTGATGACAGAGGAACTATAATAGTCTTCTTCTGCTCAGCGTGCCGAAGCCAATCTTTGGCCGATATCTCAAACTCCTCCACTTCAATTCAAATCTTTGACAAATTGCACCTGAAATTGAATATTCTACTTGAAGATTAATCATATGAAAAATTGAATACTTACATAAACTCTGCCAAAATTCGTTCTAAACAATGATTGTCTACATGTGAAAATCATTTCAACGTGAATATTTCCATTATTTGTGTAAAGTAGAAAAAACATGCACATATATTGTTCAGTCTGAAAACATTTGCATGAATGTGGATCTTCAACAAAAATGTTGTTTTTCTACGTTCAATATTTTATTTGGATCTGCTCTAAATTGACTGAAAGTGTCTCAAACATAGCTATCGATACTGCTGAAAACTCATACTGAATTTAAAAGATATGTTGATACGATTGTGTTTTTCAATAAACAAATATATATATATATATATATATATATATATATATATATATATATATATATATATATATATATATATATATATATACAGAGTGACCCATTTGAAAGCGGGCCACCTCTCTAAAACTGTTATTTATTATCCGATTCAGAAGTTTTTTTTTTCAATAGATAGAGCGTCAATAGTTCTATTAGAGTGCTGTGAAGTCGAAATATAAATAAAATTTTCAAGGCCTACTTCGAATTTTTTTCAAGGTCAAAAATCCAAAAAACATACTAGCGATTTTTTTATATGAAATTTGACGATGCCACTGGATTTGTGATGCTTTCAAATGGTTGTGACTGAAATTTCAAGATAAAATAATGTTTTTTAACAGAAATATGGCATAAGTAAAATATACCAATCACTGTCAAAATAATTCAAATAGTTGTATATTAAATAACAATTTTGTAAATAATATGGTTTGAAATACTTCTTCAGAACATAACAACTTTATGTGCGATATAGTTATCTTTATTAGCACACTGCAGTTTGTTGTCAAAGAATAGAAATACACATCTTTATATCATAATATAATTATCAATATTAAAAACATAAATGAACCACTACAAAAAAACATAAATGAACCACTACAAAAGAATGTATTAACATGACAATGCCCACACATTAAATTTTGGACTGTTCCACCAAATCTCCATTCAATTCGATACATTTATCATATCGTTTTCTAATGTTAACCAAAACATTCAATAATTGATTTGGGGTGATATCTCTGCAAGCCTGTCTTATTTTTTCACGCAGTTCCTCTTTGCTCGTTGGGCGAGTTTTGTATACTTTTTCCTTAACGGTGCCCCATAAAAAAAATCAAGTGGAGTCAAGTCCGGGGATCTGGGGGGAAACTCAATCAGTGAACTATTTCGCCCTATCCACCGATTAGGAAAATTTTCTTCCAGCCAATCTCTAACAATCCTGCTATTGTGGATGGAACAGCCATCTAATTGAAATAGAATATGGGCCTCTTCTGCTAGTGGAAGTTCATCCATAGCGTTGGAAAACTCGTTTTTCAAAAAATTCAAAAAAATTTGACCATTCAAATTGTTTTCAAAAAAAAGGGGCCAATTATTCTGGTATGTAATATTCCGCACCAAACATTTATTTTTTGGGAGTACTGTCTTCTGCAATTTATTATCCAATGTGGATTTTCTTCCGTCCAGTACCTTGAATTTTGAGAATTAACTGTTCCATTGGTTGTGAATGTTGCCTCGTCACTGAACAAATTTTTTTTCAGAAAATTCCTGTTATTTAGATATTCTCCTTGAGCCCATAAACTATACTCCATCCTCTTTTCATTATCGCCTTCTTCTAAGGTGTGAAGAAACTTTGGTTTAAAGGGCTTCATATTATTATATTTCCTAAGATTTCTCCTTATTGTTTCACGCGGTAAGTTGATGTCCAAACTTGCAATTCTCACACTTGTTTTCGGATTATTATTAAAATAATTTCGAATTCGTTCAGAATTATTTCGTCTCTGCCTTTGTACAGTATTAATATTCTTCAGGATATGTTCACTAACAGCTCCATACTGATTGAAAATTTTGTTTACTCTTCCAACTGTAGCTCTGCTAATATTTCGACGCTCCGGATGCATGTTATTGAAAATTCTACATACTTCCCTTTCGGATCTGTCGTTGTTACCACGAAGTTTTACTATTTCAATTTTCTCCTGCAAAGTCAAATTATCTGCCATACTTCTTTATTAGTGTAGGTACTTGAAGAGTTATAAACTTCACTATTAATACTGACAAATTTGTGTCTTTTCGTCTTTTATTTTAATGACTTGTCATCTCCACGGCAACTTAAGTTTCAAAGCCTTCTAATAAAAATAATATTTTCGAAATGTGGCATCCCAAACATGTTTGAATGAAACCAAGATAGATATTCGGAATAACTGACAACCACCAAAGAGGAACTGCGTGAAAGAATAAGACCAGGCTTGCATAAATGTTACCCCAAACCAATGATCGAATTTTGATCGAATCTTATGATTAGTTAGCATTAGAAAATGGTAGAATAAACGTATCGAATTAAATCGGAAATTGGTTACAAAGTACGGAAATTAATGTCTGGGCACTCTCATCTCAATCCATTTTTTTGTTGTAGTTCATTTATTTCATCAATATTGGTTATTATTGATTATTGAATATTGATTACTATTTGATGTAAAGATGTATATTTCATTTCTCTGATGACAAAAAAACTGCAGTGTTTTGATGGACATAACTATCTTCCATACTTTATGGAGTTCTGTTTGAAAGAAACATAATTTGACACCATTTTGAATAACTGCTGTTTACAAGCTCGACTGCTAACGACGTGAAAGAGCATTTTAAACGATATTATTAATAATATTGTGATTTAATATGACGACAATTCGAAATATTTAGATAAAGTGATAAAAATTTTACTTATGCTATATTTCTGTTAAAAAAACATATTTCATCGTGAAATTTTAGTCACAACCATTTGAAAGCATCACAAATCCAGTGGCGTCGTCAAATTTCATATAAAAAAATCGCTAGTATGTTTTTTGGATTTTTGACCTTGAAAAAAATTCGAAGTAGGCCTTGAAAATTTTATTTATATTTCGACTTCACAGCACTCTAATAGAACTATTGACGCTCTATCTATTGAAAAAAAAAACTTCTGAATCGGATAATAAATAACAGTTTTAGAGAGGTGGCCCGCTTTCAAATGGGTCACTCTGTATATATAATGATGTAAATGACTGAACAGAGAATGGAGTTGACAAGTGACAAAAAATTACAGTTTCCTATGACCTTTCTGCCAACAAACAATGAAATGAAAGTAAAATCACCAACTACTTAGGGGTATCAAGCGTGATGTTGCTGTTGTCACTCACCTGAAGGGAGCGACTCAGTAAATAGCAGTAAATAATGCTGAGATTATCAATATCTCTTCTGGAATCAATTGAATTTGAATCTTTGAAAATTTGTGTCCTTTCAAGAAAAGTTGTTTTTTTAGGATTGGATTCATGCTCCAATATAGTCACATTATCATAAGCAGGATTGTGATCGAGAGTGATTGACTGTTCAGCTTATAAACAAGTTGTTCTGAGATTTCTCATCTCTTGTGTGAGAACAAAAGTGAAAATTGAAAGATAGAATTTGTTCTTATTCAGACGACAATGCATTTAAATAAACTACTTTGATCTTCAGCTGGTCGTTGACCCCTCTCTAACAACTGCTCTGTTCGTTGTTCGTCAACCTAGGTATGTTCGTTGTCAAAGGTCTCAAAATATACTCCTTTTCACAAAAGTAACTCACTGGCTAAAGCCAATTGGAATTCAGTTTTCGAGACTTGGTTATTTTTCTTCCTTTTTAGATATTTTATCTCAGAATTCGAAACATTTGTAGAGGTGCTACTAGATTTGCCCCTTTTCGTTTTCTCATTTTTTCAATCATTTATTTGTAATACAGTCTCCTATTGATTGGTTACCATTGCTGTATTTATCTCTGAAATATAGCCTATAAATAGAAAATCGACCTTATCATCTAAGTTTGTTTTTATTTCATTCATTTCGTTTGCATCTTTCTACAAACTGTATCGAAATGATTTATTGTTTAATAGAAATTACACGTTCTGTCATATGCTGGGCAATTATTAACTGGGTATGATCTTCCACATTTAGTGCAGTTTTTTATTGTTTTCAACTTCCCACACACCTTTTTTACCGTTAACACTTCTTCATTTTGCAACATTGCTCCATTTTTAACTCCTGACATAACTTAGCTTCTTACTTTTGATGTTTCAGTTATCCTAAAAAGTCCTTTTGCTTTGTCAAGGGTCGAGTTGTCCTCTCGTAGAAGTCCTTCTCTGACGTTGTTATTCTTGATCCCACAGGCTAGAATCGTTACTACTGAGCTGCTCTGCAGGGTGTCTAGCTTGCATTTGACTGCTTGCTTTTGTAGATCGTTGCCTTCGATCCCCGCATGGGACCTAAACTAGCGTGATTTCCTTCTCTGTCGCAGGGTCCTTCAGGGCGTCCCTGCACTCCTGAACCAGTCTTGACCCGGTTCTGGTTGCATTCAGATCCCTAATTGCGGCCTAACTGTCAGAGCAGACATGAACACGTCTCTCTGTGCCTAGCCCCACTTCTTTTATTCTGATTGCCTCCAGGATGGCATACACCTGTTTGGACAACCCAACCAGAACCCAATTTCTTACATCAGGTTTTTCAACGCTACTGAATACCTCTTCGTCTAGTTTTTGGGCTTTGTCTTCGTCTAACCTTTTTGAATATGTTGCAAAGTCTTCTTCTTTCGACCACTGTGGCTCAGAACTTGGGATTCGTCCTCTTCATCAGAAGAACTAGATAGAATAATAAGTTTGGGCTTTTTTTCTTGTTTCAAACTTCTCTTTTCTTGTCAGATCCTTGGTTTTCTTTAATTCAATTTTTGCTTTTATTTTTTCTCTTTTCTTTATCTTGCTCTGCTTTCTTTCTCTTCTCTCTATTTTCCTGTGCTGTGATAATTTCAGCACCGGGTGCTACTTTTTTCTCTTTTCTTCCTCATGTGGCCGAGAAGATTGTCCTACCGTGTCTAGCAACAAATCTTCAAATGACACTTTCTTTTTGCTTGGTCCTGCAATCGGCTTTGGTTCTGGAAATGGTTGCAGCTGCAAAGATGGTGCTTCTATCTCTTGCTGTATGATTGGCTCATCATAATTTTAATGTGTAGCAGATTGTGCAGTTTTTAAATGTTCTCTATATCTTCTTAGTGCGTGTGGGTCATATTTACTCTCAATGAACGATCTATTGAATGGACATACACCAGTAAATCGCGTTCTGTTTCCTTCCAAATGGTGCACACAAGAATGGTTAAATCCTTCTTAGATATTTTTATGCCAACGTGTTTTCTTTGGTATGCCGTTTTCCTTGAATCCCACCTTGATTTAAGGCTCTTAAGAACTGCTAGGTCCATGAGCTGAAGCAAATGACTGGAATGAGGGGGTAATTTAAGGATAATTACATCATTTTCCACGCCTGCTTCAATAAGTTTGTTGTCGAGGTGGGTTGAGTGGCCATCATACAAAAGTAGGATTGGTCTTTCAGGTACTGCGTTGGGAATGAAAGTTTTAATAAAATAGTTGACAAAAATGTCAGTTTTCATCCACCCATTGGGTGATGCGGCGTAGGAAGTCCCAGGGAAAGTGAACTCTTCTGGTGCTATCCAGGCATCCCACACATTTTTCCATTTGAAGACAATTAATGGTGGTAATGTATACCCATTTGCGTTACCACCCATGAGAAGTGTTGTGCTTTTTCTTCCAGGTCCGGTTGTTATCCTAGAAGCTGGAGCGTTTTTCCAACAATTTTGGTTTTACTTGGATCTAGTGTGAAACTTGTTTCATCGATGTAAATCTGACGAGGCTTATCTTGCAATTTGTGTTTTTTCATTATTATTTCTTCTAGGATATCAAAAAAGCCCTCAATTACAAATGGATCATTCGCTTTTTTTCTGGCGTACTCCAGTCCTTGTGGCTTTTTCAAGGATAGCCTGTTCCTTTTCTTGAATACCAAAAACCAATCTTCGGCTGGGATACCATTTTTGAATGGTGTTTTTATTTTGTTCGTCCTAACGTACTTTCCTACCAATTCAAGGATGTCCTTTCTGCTCAAACCCCATCCCCATTTCTCCATGGTTGTAATCGCTTTCACTAAGGTTTCTTCATCAGCTGAAGCTAACGCGGTAGGTTTACCTCGAGATGCGCTCTTCGATCCACGAGTTCACCGTTGATGCATTTGAAGAGTAGAAAATGGAATGTCGAACCGCTTTGAAGCACTACGAATAGTATAATGTCCTTGTTGAATATTTCTGAGTGCGTTTTCCAAAGTTTCACCACTATAAGGTGGACCTTGTACTTTTTTTCATGAACTCTCACCATTTTCACGTTAATGTTCACAAGAAATTAAAGTTTAATTTAATTTATTTTAGTGTTTGGTAAGTATTTGACACTAGTCGCTGATTAAACAAATTGTCTTTGAAGCTTACTATTAAAGATTTGAAACAAATGCAGAAAAGTTAAAATATGAATTGAAAAAAATTAAATTGAAGACTGGGGTAAATGTAATCAGTGATTATATTTACCCCAGTCTCCCTGATTACACTTACCCCATATATAATTTTTTTGTGGGGTAAACGTAATCACAAATATTTTGCTTTTTGTGTGCATCCAAATCAAAATCTGACATCACAATCGGTTTCCTCGTTAAAAATCATCTAAGGAAGCAAAACACCAAAATCTCATTAAATTATTTGTAGTAGCAATATAAAATTGAAAATTACAATCGTTACTTGCATAACAAGTGAAAATACAGGTGATCTACAAAATATCTAACATTTTGAACAAAGTCTCTAAAAAAGATAAAACATCATAGAAAGGAAAAACAATATTTAAATTCAGAATTATAGACGAAAAAAAAATTAAAAACGATTATACAAAAATTAGAGAGTGCCTGATTACATTTACCCCACTCTACCTACTTTCACAAATAAATATGCCCATGAATATAATTTCTTCTCTGAATTGAAGAATATCATCCTGCACACTTACCCCTGGAATCCATTTTTGTGTTTTTTATCCCCTGGGAAGAGAAAAGCTTATTTTTATTTAATTGAAGATTTAACCCTTTCAGACCTAATTTTTGTCCTTGTCATAAACATTTTTTTGGTCAGAATATTGCTCATGGGCACTAGAATAGCTCTCCTGTGTAATTTGAATCGAACATCATCATAGATCCTAGGAAGACGTGGCAAATGCCACCATCAGGTTATACGAAACAAAATTTCATACAAGTTGAAACGGAGTTTGCAATTAAAAAACGTTTATTTCACATAGAATTTTTTGAAACAATTTTTTGATTCACTTAAACAAAGTGGAACCTGGCATTTTTCACATTGAATTATTGAACGTGTCCAGCACATGTCTCTAGGTTGCAACGTTGTTCATGTCCATCTCGATGTTCTGGGTAATGTCCAATACTGTCATACCTTATGTCAGCTACGTGTATCTTCTTTTCTTTTTTTCGTACAGGAGAACTTCTAGGACTCGGAGTAGAAGATTGCGGTCTGCCTCGTTTTGGAGCATTTGTAGGAAATCCAGAAGAAGCCATACTTTCTGCAATTATCATAGTGAACTGGATTAAATCCATGTAGAGTTTCTGATTTCTCTGAACGATGTCACGTCGATATTCCAACCAAGCGTTACAAACAGCCAAATTGAAATAATGAAAAATAACTCGTAAAGTCCATTTCCTGGAACGAGTGAAGGTCCGGTACAGAGCAATAAAAAAATCACTTTTATGTTATACAAACGTACAATTGCTGGACGTTCAACCATGATATATTCTCTCTGCTTTTTGTCCCATCGCCTGACCTCATCTTTTGGTTCTATTCCAATGAAGTTGGATGCCATGATGACTACTTTGTTGTCATACCAACGAACAGCAACAACTTCATTGTCACTGGTGACCAACGAGTCGCAGCTACCTCGACCAAGTTTTCGTAGCTCCCGTTCCTGTTTCAGCTGACACTTTTTGAGTCTATTATTTTTTATGGTTCCAGCCATAAAAATACCTCTTCGAAGAAGTTCACGCAGTAATAGGACTGACGTAAAGTAGTTGTCACAAAATAACTCATGTCCATGATGATCGGGAATTCTGTATGATAAATAAGGCACCAATCCATTGGTAGTGGCATATTTTTCTTGAATATCTCTGGGAACGGCAGTAGATCCTTGATATACAATGGAACGATATATGATACCAGAAGTACCACAAAGCATAAATACTTTTTTTTACCCCCCAAGGGTTTGGTTTACCCTTAATGTACTGCTTTACTACAAGTTGGCCCTTGAATGGAATGATTGTTTTATCTATACCTAGATTTTCTTCCAGATCTAATTGCTCGCACCTATTTTCAAAAGAACTAATTATAGGACGTACTTTCTAAAGTTTATCACTTTTATCATACTCTGCATTCACGTCAACAATATGATCATCATCTTTGAGGCGGTCATTAATCATGCGTTTACTAAGTTCTTTAAGGTCAAGAAAATCAGAATATTTCAACTGTGTCACATGACACGGATTTGCTGTTTTTTATTCATATTAGATCTGGCTCTCTGCTTTGTATTTATACACTCTAGCATAGAATTAATACTGACATGCCTTTTTTCCGTTCGATCGCACTATGCATACGTCTACCTCGATAAAAGAATGTCCCGATTTCAAAAAACTTTCGTACAATTTATATATGTGGATTTTTACTTTGGCCTCCGCATGTAACCGAAGATAAATAAATTTCTTTGGAAGTATCGAGATGCAGTGCATTAAGGCAGTGCCGATTTCATTACTTCTTCTCTTTCCAAAAATATATTACAGCTTCCTGTATGATTTCCACTTACAATGGGTTTACAAAACCGCGACACGTGTTTCGCTATTACAATAGCTTCTTCAAGCAAGATAAATCACTATTACAATAAAGGTCCGACTCAGGTCCGATGTTCAACCAGTAATTGAGTTGTCCAAATATTAATTAATTACATTGGGTGATTATTTCCAGAAATAGGCTATGTTAATCATTGGCCGGGAACATATTCAACAACGGTGAGTTATTTTATCCAACCTGATCATTCAATGAATATTCTGAATTTTCACCTCTATTAATTCCCAAACTTTCTAGAAGGTTGAGTTTCCAACCTTTCCGCTCGAAATGCCGTATTTTGAACTCGCGGTTGAACTCATGACCTTCTATAATGAGGTGAGATACATAATTAGAATTTTTTTTTTCATTCAAAACTAGTTCTGTGTTCTATACCAGTGAACAAAATTTTCTATCAACGGATTACAGTGAATTTTACGCGCCATCGTATCCATGAAAATCTCTGCCAATAGGGGACTTAAGGGGTTCCCCATCATCAGGCCATTACAGGATGAGTAGTACGTGTCATTGAATTGAAAGTAATTCTGTGACAAACACACTAAGTAGTTCCAGATTTTTTTCACTATTGGGTTGGTATTGTTTCTTCCTAGCAATGTCTCAACCAAATTAATCGTATCAATTGGCGGGATACTAGGAAATAAATTCTGCACATCGTACGAAATTTTGAATTATCCGGAAGGGTTATATCTCAATTCAATTGATAAGAATGCTTTTGGAACAAAATTACAGTTTTTTTGTATTATCGTGATCAATTTTTCCGATAATCTTACTGACGGTGCTGTCACAAAGGAAACTACTGGCCTAATAGGATGATTACTTTTGTGCAACTTAATTAAAGAATACAATTTAGGAGCTTGCGGATTCATGATAACTGTTCTCGCTTTTTCTCCTTCATTCATGATATGCTGAATCGACCTCAGAACATCTTTCACTTCTCTTTGGTAGAATTTGGTGGGATCGTTTCTAAGAATTTGGTAAGTTTCCGTGTCCAAGAAATCTAGTTTTTCTTACGTATTCATCTTTATTAATGGCAGTAACTGTTTTTCCCTTATCTGCCGGCGAACACACGGCAAAATCACTACTTTAGGAGGTCAAAAATCATAGATATGAAAAAATGTTTTCATTTGTACTTTTTAGGGTTTCTGACCAATACGTTATCAATAATAATCATAAATAAGAATGAATGGGCACTCGGTAAGCCTGTATCTATTACCCACAGCACTTGTATTATGTTTTTTGTGCCCGTTGTTCGGTGTGTCGTATTATTTGTTTATATTATTTTTTTATTTGTGTTAGAACTAAAACAAAACATGTAAGTACCTACCAACTTACCTACACAAACCTACTTACCTAAAAAGAGACAGTGATAGGAGTAAAAAAAGTTAATAGAAATAAAAAATATGAATTTAGGAAAGGACAAAAGTAACTATATTTCACCATACATAATACAATAATATATTGGTAGGTACTTATGTAGGTATACCTAGTTTACAATAATTAATAATCAGGATGTTTCATCATCATCTTTATGTTCATGGTCATCATCTTCGTAATCGTCCTCATCATTTCTATTGATGACGTTTTCTATTGAAGGATTTTCCAACATTTCTAAAGCCTTCTTAGCAAATGGTTTCCTTCTTTGATTGTGGCTCCTCCTCTTCGACGCAATTATAGGATCGGAAGCTATAAGCATCCAGTGCGCAATGTCGGTATTGGTGTGGATCCTGGAGGTCTTTCTGGCATGGAAAAGCCGTACGCGTTTAAATTCCTTTTGGCTGGTCTCCAACACATCTTCTGAGAATAAACCCACAGGTAGTGGCAGCTCCTTAATAATATCTGCTCCGTGTATCAGGAGTTTGTGGACAGACGCAGTCATTTTGTACCAGCCATACATATTAATGCACATTTTGGCAGTTTCAATACAGTAATTTTTGAAACTTTCGTGATTCACGCTGAATCCGCATGATAATACGCTCAGGATGTTGGCGAATCTTTTGATGATTTCCGTATCTATACCTGTGATATCAGACGATTTTGTAGGCTCAGCAAAAAATTTCCTGGCCGTATTTCCGTCATTAGAATTCCCCCCTCCTTGTTTCGGTTGATCCACCACCAATCCCATTTCTTTGTAAAACTTTTCAGTTATCTCGGTTTTTCTTTTTTTAATATTCTCTTTGGCTTGTGTGCCCCTGGCTTGCCATTGTTGCAACTCCATTCTATACGAGATGTGAAGTAGATACTCGTAACACCTTAAGTACGAATGGAGCACAGATATACCAAACTTGAACGGAGCCTTGGAGTATTGTTTCCTCAAAAGCAAATCTATGTTGTTTAGCTCCTTGGGTGTTGCTTTACATATGTTGCAAGCTTGCGTTGATGATGTGTCGGTTAAAACCTTGCAAGTCTTGCCATCCATCATTGTACATATAGCATGATGTTTGAATGTGTATGTTTTGTCGCCAAAAGTTACTTTCGTGACCTGTAACCTTGATATTTGCTCTTCAATTTCATCATAATGCAGCTTCACAGATTCTTTTGTCTCCTTCTCAATCTGCAGACGAATAATGCGGCTATATCTTGAAGAGGAAGGACTAGGATTGTGCCATATTATCTTTTTGCCATTCGTTGTCGTGTTCTCTAACATTTGTAAAGGCACTATAGTGCATAAAATAATGTTAGTGTCACCATACAATGAGTTGTTTTCAAAACATTGTGTATATATGGAATGCCCGCCACTCCCGTCAAGACCCCATTTGTACACCACTTCAATGGGTGGGTTCTCTTCGTAATCGTGGTGTATAAGAAGTACATCCCGCTGTACATCTGCAAGTCTGTGTATCGTGTGGTCAAGAATATCTTGGACCGGGATTTGGACTTCCGTTTCTGATATTTTTATATTGTCAGGGTAGCACTGTTTCTTTGTCTGCGCTATAACATTGTATGCTGGATATATATTGGCGCCCCGAGATTTCGCCCCTCTTTGCATGTAAATGTAATCTTCTTTACCCATGTCAGAGTCAACGATGAAGGCTAAAGCCTCCTCAGGGGAGTAAGGTGTGATACCAGAAGTCTTTGGTGCATCATGAATTTTTTTTATGCGCTTGTATCTGCGTGGGCTGGTGGTCAATGCTATGTTCACCATTTGTGCAGCTGTCCTTTTCCCACTCTTTGTTAGGCTCGCTTGAGCAGCAGCACACAATACCTCCGGACTTGTTTTGGCAACAATTGGTTGAACTTGTCTTCTTTTTGTTCGTACAGAGCCCTCTTCGGAAGATTCTGATGGTCTGCCTTTATTAACAGTTGTCACAGGTTTCACTGCTGGCAACACCAAGTCGTTTTTTAACCATGCTGAATTGTACTTGGTGAATCTTTCAATCTTCCAATTCGAGTTCTTCCACTTTTTCAACAGTTTCGAAACAAACACTTTGAGAACACATTTTATTTGTAAAACACTGTCTTGTGATTGTTTATAAACACTATGATTGTCCAATATATAACTAGTTAATCGTTCTACACACTTAGACGATGATAATTTATAAAAGTTTTCATTTTGTAGCACTAAAATCAGACCCATTTTTCTAATATGTAATTTCGAGTGACTTGGAGCACTCCGACTACCTGTAAATAAAATAGGATAATGTCACAATGAGTTGTTTTGAGTTCTCAAAATTCACGATAATAACGGCCAACTAACGACTAAATGCAAATATCAAAGACAGAAAGCGGTACCTAGCGGAACTTTTTTTGTAAGTCTAAGTAAACATCAATTTTAAAGAAAAATTAATCTAGAACCGCAATATAATATTTTACTACCTACGATTACATTATTTTTCATTTTACTGTATTAATAAAATGTAACATACCTGTAGATTCCATAATCTTGACCACTGTTGATATTTAAACACGAGACGAACGAAAAAATGCGTGATGTTACTTGACCGTTTAGAAAGCAACTAACCGAACAATCACTTCGCTTACCTGCCGGACCCCCGCACTCCTTTGTTGTGAACATAACAAAGGCGACTTATGCGCTTTGTGATAGAACGACTATCTGACTCGAAACCTACAAGCTAATTTAGTCTCTATCTTTATGTTGATAAATCGCTTTTTGACCTCCTAAAGTAGTCATTTTGCCGTGTGGGCGGCGTGAAGGTTAGTTTGTTTGCTTTGGATTTTTCTTTGATGGATTTAACAAGTTTCAATTCCGGATTGAACCTGTCATCATCAATTGATTCTGCTTTCAGAATGTCCGCAGCCAGTTGTTTATAACCATTAGTTTTTCCCGTGAGTGCAATTTCTGTATCTATGCCTAAAATTTCTAGATTCTCAGAATTTATTGCAGGTTTGATGTTATAGTCACTAAGGTTCAGAAATCTATCGAAAAACTCGTGATGTGAATACATTTCATTCCTTGGTTCTCTCATTCGTTTTCTTGGGGGTCTGTTACTTATCAAATTATCTAGTTTATTTCTTTGTGTTATGAACTTATGTATGATGTTATTAATTTTATCACGAATATCTGAGTCCCTAGTCTCAAATTCTATATAATCCTATATGGTTTTAGATTGTGTGTTTATGTCTTCCAAAAATTTTTCCTTCTCTTCCTCAGTACGGACACAAGCACTGGTTTCAATCTCATCCTCTGGTACCCAATTTTTATCAGCTACAGAATCATCATCTGATTCGTCCTGCAATAAAAATAAATTTTTATTATACAAGTAACAAACTTACGAACTCATCAGATTCAGCAAGTAGTAATGGAGTCTTTGGTTGGTCATTGGACACTCTTGATTGAGTGATACCACTGCAAGATGGTAGTTCCTTTCCATTTGATGGATTCAGCAATTATTATTATTTTGATCAGATTGAATTCATTCAACCTATATTTATCTTATTATCATGACATACGATGAGTAGACGTCTTTATAAATGCTCTGGTTGGTTCCATTTTCAAGGAGTAACAAACAACCCCCATAGAAATGAAAAAACATTGGAAAGGGGGATAATTTTTCAAAATGGTATGACGGATTTCAAATTGAGAGATATGGCACGTTTTCATATTCACCAAATTGGTGTGGTGGATTGCAAACGTGGCCACTGATTTGTCAATTCAAAATATGCATTGAATGAATGCATTCCACTACAACAATATTTTCACCTTAACAATGATGGAAGAGTCTTTCCATGGAGTATTAGATATTTCTAGAGGTTCAAACTTTTTATTTTAATCAAGTGTTGCTCAAATGGAAAAAAAAAACATTTTAATTACCAACAATTGAATTCACAATATTCTTGAACAGATCCTTAAAATTTTGCTTTTCGCGGCGCCCTAGCCAACTATAATTGACAGCAACCTTGTTGGAAACAATATGATGAAGACATCTCTTGACAAAATATGCACTGTCCTTTCCTCCAAACACAAATTCAAGTTGAATAAAGATGATATGGGCAGACTGTTTCATTTACAGCATTTTTAAATATATTTTCATCTTTCAAGTAGTCATCTGAGAGCGGGTACTTTACGACCTGTTTAACACTCCACCAAAATAATCGGTGCTGAGAATAGACACCACAAACTGACAATTTCTAGAGTGACAGCACAGCCTAAGCACCAATTATTTTAACCGACCGTTAATCAGGTCGTAAAGTACCCAGTCTAACTGTTGTAATTCGCTGTGGGATCCCAAGGAAAAGATGAAATCCTTGAACACAGTCTGTTTGCTTACAGGAGAAATTATTTTGTTTTCTTGTTCATTCAATATATTTTCATAATTCCTATGAATGTCGGTTAACACATCTTCGATCATTTTTTGCTGTTTCATAAGAGTCTTGATCAATCCAACTGAAATATGTAAACATTCAATCAGTTATGAAAAATGTACTTTACTATACACAAGAGCAGTTCAATATATTGTCAACATATTTTATTATATGCATATATCTGGGCTATATCTTCTCTTTTATCGTTAATGAGAAATTTGGGTTACAAAAGAACCAAATCATTAATTTATGTCTGTCTGTCGAATTCATCAATCGAAGCCATTAGTTTTTGGTGGTGGTGTAGAGGAAAAAAGATCATAACTCAAAAAATAAATATTTATGAAACTTTCTGGTAATTTAATTTGATAAGGACAGCAATTTCCACAGTCACCATGATCTCCATTTTTATTGTCATGAATGTTGATGATCGTTATCCGTGAAATGCAGCAATTTCATTATAAGCAGAAATCGGTCACTTTTCATTAGCCTTGGAAAGATTGGTTTACTAATGAATGTGTCTGTGGACCAATAGTTATTTATTTTTGTTTTTTTTTGTATGGGGCATGAGAAGAGCAGTACACAAAAAACAGTATAATTCCTTGAAATCAATCGGTTTCCACCTCTTCATGCGCGAGAATTATGGATTTTCGTTGCGAAATAAAAAGTTGTGATAGTTATGGATCTCATCAGCAATGAACTTCATTATATCTGGGGTAAAGAAGTACTCGAAAAATTCAAGAGCTGAATTACCTTGAATTTCGCAGCCTGAACTGGATTCGGCAAAGTTGTCAACATGTGGAGAAAACTCGTTGTTTGACCAGTCAAATCTGCCTTCTGGAGGAGGACGGGGTTCTTCATCTTCACTGCTAGATCTAGAGTCAATTTCCATCATATCGTTTAGTTGGCTTGCATTTAGAACATACTCTTGTATATCTGCCAGACTTTCATCTTGATTTTCAGCTTCAGATAGTTCATCATCTGAAGAAAACGACTCGTATTCTTGGTCACTGTCATCGCTTCTATATAGAATTTCTTCTAACTCAATATCGGTTAAATATTTCTTCGACATTATATTTTAATTTCACTAAATACACCGCAAGGTGCAAGAAAAATACAGAATATTAGCAAGCTCACACATCACAAGAAGCGCCGTTGCCCGCTCGTCGCCACACTACAGAATAAGTTGCCGCGAGAATTTGCGGCTGGAGCAGTCAGATCCTATTTTATTTTGAAATGCGAGTTTTCTCGTCTGGAGCAGTAGAATGGCAAACGAAAATACTCGTCTTGAGCAGCGAAAGGGTTAAGGTCAAGAAATTCAGAATATTTCAATTGGTTCACATGATACGGATTTGCTGTTTTTTATTTCTATTAGATCTGGCTCTCTGCTTTAGATTTATCCACTCTAGCATAGAATTGATACTAACATGCATTTTTTCCCGTCGATCGCACTATGCATACGTCTACCTCCATAAAAGAATGTCCCGATTCCAAAAACTTTCGTACAATGACATCAACATGTGTGGTTTTTGTAAGAAAGAGCAGTAATGCGGATGTGTTGATTTATATTTTGGCCTCCGCACGAGCTTCATTTTTTCTATCCATGTTTTTTATAATCATTATGATCATTAAGTGTTCCTGCCTTCTTGGCCTCACAATATTTATTGCAAAAGGACTACTGGTCTTTTTTGGAACGAAACAATGACAAATTGAATGATGTGCTGAATATTTTTCGGTACATCTCTGCTACACTTTCGATGTTTAGCCTGGAACACGTTTGCGCTAGGTCTTGCCGGTGATTTTCGATCTACAAATTTCAGGATAAAATCCTTTTGTCTTGACCAACTGGAGAGAGCCCAGAAGTTTTTGCAAATGTTAAGTCTGTTTTCTTCATTAAATATGCTGCTACATTTCTATTTACAAGTTCCACAGTTTACTGACTTGGGAGTTTTGGCTGGCATACATTTTTTCTTTGTCTTGTACGGCATACATTTGTAACATATTTTTTTTTTCAATATTCTTCTGCCAATTAGATGGATTTGCTTGCGTCCATCGATATCGTTTGGTTTTAGATGGTGTGTTTGTCTTCCAAAAAATTTTCATTTTCTTCGTGACTATCTACACAGGTACTGGTTTCAGTCGCATTTTCCAAAATGTTTCCAAAATGAAAAGGGGTCAACAAAATATCCAATATTTTTTGCTTTTTGTCGTAAGCCGGGTAACTGCAACACATTGTTGTGCTGAGGTCGTCGTCCTCTAAGGTAACAGGTGCTTTAACCATTTGAACCGGTGTTTCCATAGTAATAATTGAAGCGTGCCATATGCAAAATCACAGGAGAGATAAAAATTTAGTTGAACTCAAAACCATTTGGCACAAATGATTGATATTCATACCAATGATAGTTTGTCAATTGATATATTTTAGAGAAGATTTGGGCCTGATAGATCCATGATAGGCAGAATAGAGCCCCACAAGTTCAAAACGGTCTATGTGCCATTCCAGTTGCACAAATGATTGATATTGATACTAATAATAGTTCGTCAATTGATATATTTTAGAGAAGATTTGGATTTGATAGATCCATGATAGGCAGAATCAGGCCCCACCAGTTCAAAACGGTCTATCTGCCATTCCAGTTGCATATTATCAAGTTGGAATGTATTATTCAATTGAAGTAGTTTTATTATGAAAATATAAAAGAAAAACGACAATAAAACAAAATTCACATTATACTCATTAGCTTAAGAAAATATCAGAAATGTTAAGCTGCATCTCTAGTTAAGGCCTCCTGTCTTGTGATGATATCTTTATAAAAAACTTGATTTTCCGGGCTGATAAATGGAATCGTTGCCTTGATTTCCTTTATTTTCGCTTTTTGCCAAGGTCGAATCTCCTGCTCGGTTGGTTTAACATTCAGTGCTTGAAAATATTGTTTTGTGAAGTCGGGTTTTATAACATTCACCATTTTCCAACTGAGTACGCTGTTTTCACTTCCACTTCCCGTAGATTTAGACTATTCTTCGAAATTCTCACCATTACCGCTTGAGATATATCAGAGGTCCCAGTGGACAGAAGAGCAGTTTTTGCGACTGCCATCCAATTGAAAAATTTGTTGACATGAGTTAATATGAAAAAAGGATATCGTTACGTGCATTTGCCATAATCCGAATCAAGCCCATTGGTACTTCCGGTTTCAGGCCCTTTTTGATGCATCCAAAGTCCCTAACACAATTTTTTTTTCTTCGAATCACAAGTAGAGCAGGTACAGAACTACTCTCGGTGTACTTCAGGCCAGATTAAATTCTTTCTTGAATATATCGTTGAACCATTGACGTGATACAGGTGGTTTATTGTCTAGTGTTCGTGTTTTTCAAGAAATGCGCGATATAATTTTTCAACATTCAAATCGGGAGACAGGTACCTCTTATTTGGGTGTTTTTCTCTGCCATAATGACTTTCCATGATAGGGAGTGACTGAAGAAACTCAATGATTTTTTCTTTTCAGGACTGATTTTTTTTGGCCTTTCTTCCACCGCGTTTGTCCTTGACAGATAGGTCGCCAGATAAAATTCTTGCACAAAGAACCTTCGCTCGTTTTGGTGTGATTCCAAAAGTCTTGCATAAAGTGGTTTGACAAATATCTTCCTCTTCTGATAAATCGGAATAGTTACCATCTCCCAGATGCTCGATAATATCTTCAAGTTGTTTTTGATTCAAATCTACAGAAAATAATATTTTCTGAATTCAAGAACAACGAAAATGTTATTGGTATGATTGAACAATAATACTGCCATTGATTAGGTGCCAATGTGCTAAATTTGGAACATTCATTTCAAAATCATTTATGACAAAAACAGTGCAAATTTTTCAGAAAATAATGTCTTCTACATATATAATCATCATCTGAGAACGATTCAAACTCATTTGAATCAATAAAATTGGATTCTCCTTTTAAATAAATGATAAAAATAGTTATTTATAATTTCTCGCCATCTTATCTCTGTGTTTTCAATGACAACTATGGTTATAACTCTCCTACTGGTCTATAGATGGCAACGCAAGTTCGTTTATTCGCTGTTCAATGCCATATAAAGCACATCGGTGTTGAGAGAGATCAAGACCTGTCATGGAAATTCATAGAAATATTTGAAATATGTGTGCGATATATGGCACATAGGTACTGAAAGGGTCAACTGTTTGCCATACATATGATAGATCAGACTATTTAAGGTAGAACGGAAGGTTCTGAATGATAGTCTCTTTTTTCTTCGTAAAAACCGACGAGTTTCAGCAATGCACTTTTATGTTTCAATATATTGATCTAAAGTGGGGTTAATGGTGGAAGCTCGAATGGAGTTTTTCCTTTCAACAATTATCTGATCACACTCCAAATCCCATCATGGGCATGTAGGTTTTGTTCTTTTATTGGTGATTCTCTCAAGATGAATAGCGACCTCTGCTGCCTACTAATATTAGTTAGCTCATCATAAGTCTGAGAGTGATTATTATTTAAGGTATCCTCGATACGATTGTGATATCTGTCCCATTCAACTCTGTTATAAAGTCTAGAATACGACTGTTTCTCATAATCTAGAATCTAGATTATGAACTATAATGTCGGTTCGAAACATACAAAGTAGGAAAGTCATCACTATCCCCACAATCTTGCGATACCTACCATGAGCACTTGTGAGCAATTGATGAGGGTACTATTGTAATGTCAATTGGACTTGAGTTTTCTGATGGGTGATGGAAACGGGTTGACGTCCGATCATTCAAAATAAATAGGTCCTCCTGTTCCACTGTTGACATAACATTATTTCCACTTATATTATTATGGACGCTACCCCAAAAAGCGTTATGTGCATTGAGATCCCCCTAATTGAACTGAATAACTCTTCAAGAAAATCAAAGTGAGGTTATTTCCTGATGGATTGTAAATATTGACAATATTTACGTTATTGACCTCAAGTATATGAAACTGGACATTGTTTTGTGGATCGCAACATTCATATAATATATTGAATGGGATGTAATTCTTAATGAGTCTCCTCGGTAATTTCGCATGATATAATTATTTATTCTAATTCTTTTTTCTGGTTTGAGCCAAGTGTCATTGAGAATAATTATAGTAGGTTTATATTCATTATTCAGTGCTACTAGACTAGGAATGTTAGAGACCACACTTCTAATGTTCCATTGTAAGAATGTAAAATTGTTGTGATTGTGATCCATTTGAAAATTATTCATTAATTTTCAGATTTAGAACTCCGTATCGGAGTCCAAACCTGTCCCTGAATTTAATGCTTTTTAAGTATTAAAGAGTTCTATAATCTTTGGTTTTGCGTCTTCAGGCATGTTTAAGAATAGGTCACACAAAAATTTTATTCTGTTTTCGGTAACAGTTTGAGCTTGTATTGATACATCGGGTTGACTTACGTTATCGGGCCGTTTGTTGGGAGTATAGGCAGAACCGATTGCATCCACACAATCCACACATTCCAAATGCTCTGAAGTTAGCCTAGCGTTCCTAATAGTAGTAAGGCACTATAAAAGATGAGTATTATCATCCGCCATTTTGTGTTCTGTCAAAACAAGGGAAGCATATGTTAAGGCACATTTTTGGGTACTAGTCTACAGAACCAGTGACACTACACGAAGTGATTCCAAATTGTGATTTATATCTGTTGTATGATTCTAAAAGTATATAATTTAAAATTGCGAATCAGGAAACTTTTTATCGAATATATAACAAATTATGAAATTTTTTTGTTAGAAAATTGAGCATAGCTAAATCTTCTTGCAAAATTACCAACTATGAAATTTTTTATTGAAGATTGCTGGAATCTGTTGCATAATTTTAGAAATTTCTCTGAGGAATGTATTGCAAAGTCAATTGTTACAAATTCTATTAGACTATTGATCAAATGTACATTTCTGTTAGTTTGGAGATAATTCTTGAATGCCGTGTAGTAAACTTCACAGTGCAGCACAAGCAAGAAGGTTTCGAAACATGGGTATCTCAGGCCTCCCTGATTAGCTGCATCTGTGTATGTTTTAGCTTCGTGGATAAATTCAACGTCCGGAAGATTGTCTTTATACAGAAAAGCGACACAATCGGAGCAAACATTTTTTTTCCAACTGCAAGAGTGGTACTACCAGCCACGTAAAAAATACTATTTGTGAGAGGAACACCCCCCAATGATAATATGAGAATAAGAGAATTTGTCAACATTATACTTGTTAGTAAAAGCACACCTGTTTCAGTCCGTTGATAACAACTCGTTTTTGACACTTCGGGAGCTGGCACAGGAATGATTTTCAAGTTTTTTATGACCAGTAACGGATGTGTTGAAAAACTTTCACTGTCCAAACAGATACTGGGCCCATTTATGTAGATAGTTATGGTTGAGTTTATTATTTTCAGTGAATCAGATATAGATTCATTGAGTAAAGTGATCATAATCTCTCATCATTGAAAAAATCAATGAAATGAAATTGTTACTTCTTTTGTTGGAGGAAATTTCAAATTTCCAATGGAAATATTTAGGAAGGAAAAGCGTAAGGTGATTATCGATGATGAATTCTTGTGACTTTTTCAGGTTGGTGGGAATCCTGACATAGAAAACATGCAGTTCCTCTGTTGGGGCTCCAGTAGCGGAAATGACACCACCCAAATATTGCGATTCGGAAGTGCCAAATTTGCTATTCTGAGGGGATAGCTTCTCGAGCAATCACGAATACACAGCTATGGTCCGTTTTTAGTCTCTAGGCATCCGTAGAGCCAATGATCGTATATTTGACTTGAACATCTTTCAGCACGGGTATTGGGCACGAATCTACTTCCTTAGCGAGAGACATCGGTTTTTCAAATTACTCTGTCATTCTGGGCGTTTTTTTTTTCGAAATAGACGCAGGTACGATTCAAATCGATATCTTTGTCCAAAAATCCATAACGCACTCAAAAATATTCTACTTAACAGAAAAATATATTTTTTTGTATACTTCATATGCGCAACGGTTGAATATCAACTTAACTTCAATTGAAAATATAACAAACATTACTCAATTGACGAAAAAATTGAATAAATGAATATATCAACTAATCTTGAACTCCATCTTGTAACTATGGGACACCCTTCTCAATCAATCGTTCTCTGGCATGCCTCAGCCAGTTTTTTATGGCATTTCAAATCGTTTTTACAGAAGTTGCATAATGGTTACTTTTCATTATTGCTTCTGCAATATATCGAAATATAAAGAATGTACCATTCAAAAAGTTTTTCTGAAGAAAAGAACATTCAATATAATATCCATATAACTTCGCGAGAAGTCCCCTACGGATGCTTCAGCTAGAAGGGAGTGCTTTCTTCTCTTTAACCCATGCCAGTTGAACTCGCAGGCAATTTCATTCTTGATTATTCTTGTGTATGTCCATTTCACACACTCATTTCTTGAGTTTCCTCCTGATTTTTGCAAGTATAGAATCTGAAACGTCAACGTCATATCTACAACAAGAACACCTTGATTGTGAAAACTGAATATTTAAATTAACCATCTTAGGTACTCACGATTTTATTGTATTCATATGTATTTCCAAAGAATGTTTCAAAACTTTCAAAGGATTCAATGAGTCGATAGGCAACTCATAAAACACATCCACTTCTGCCGCTTGCTTAGAGTTCTTCTGTTTTGATGATTTCTTTATGTCAGCAATATCTTCTGCGTTTTGCTAAAGCTTTGAAGACTCTTTGTCAATTTCTTCATTACTTGGGATTCAAATTCTCAATTAGCAATTTGAGTTTCCAGAGAAGTTGGTTGTTTTTCTACAGATTATAACTGATAACTGATTCAAAAATGCCTATCTATATCATTAACTTGTGATTTTAATGTAAACAGCAATCTGCGCAGACGCAAGTAACATGTTTCAAACAAATAAACTCTCCACATTTTTTACATGAGAATCGTGTCGGCCTGTTCTTTCTTCTGTCACTGGCTTCCTCTCACATTTACCTGATCAGCAGCTGGATGTTGTGGTAATCCCTCGGGTGTTCCAAACATTTCTGAAATTCTAACTCTTATGCTTCTTGGAATATTGGCCCGATTTCAGATACAATTCTCTACTAGCTCAGAAGCAAGCATATGTAAAAATTACGTTGATGCATTTTTTTGCCTGGATTTCACAAAAAAAAAAAAACACCATAGAATTAATTCCTACAATGTTCAACAATGGATAAAAAAATCACCATCGGAGCATCATAATAATGTAAAATAAGTAATAATGACAATTTTTTGTTTTTCCAATCATCATTTTTTTTAAAAAGGTGGTCTACCGTAAGAACCACTGTACTAGGCCATCGGTAGCTCTATTTTGAATGGAATTCAAGGAAACAATTTCTGTCTTCTCTGAGGCATAGAGCCACTTTGCAATCCGAATAGAGCCACCGTGACCTATGCGGTTCTTGTTTAGAGCTGCAGAAGTTGCACCTTCCCTTAGTTCCATACACTGGTAGGTGCGATAACTGACAGTAACGTTGTTCAGGCATGACAGTTTTCTTATAGGTGTTTTTAGAATCAGTGGATGGTCTTCCTCTTTTTTATTTCTTGAATAGCAATTGACAAGAGCAGTTGCGATAGCTAAACGAAAATCAACATTAATAGTGGATCCTTGCGTCCTCTGTTTGAATATTACATATGAGTTTACCACACACAGGTCAACAAAATGGAAAAAAATTCTATGCCACCTTTTATTGCTCTTTCTGTCAACTTCATAAAGTGATTTCAGCATATTAGCTTCGTCTACCCCTCCCATATATTGATTATACTCTGCAATCATTTCTGGACAAGGCACCTCTTTGACTACAAAGCCATCAACAGTTTTATGGCTCCGTTTCACTAATATGTTCTTTGCTGGGTTATGAAAACTGTAAACTAAAGTAACTGAGCGGTTATCCATCCACTTCACACCAGCAGTTCCATTTTTCATCATCTAGTAATCAACATATCCTTTTTTCAAAATATTATCATTTTTTAGAAATGATAGGTTCTTTGTGTTTTTTCGGATAGTTCCGCAGGCATAGGTTTTCTCCTCAGATAGTTGGATAAGAAGGTCAATAGAACTGAAATAGTTATCGAGGAATATCTTATGATATTTTCCTATAATTTGCCTCATGAGATCAAAAACTACTCGTTCACATAGGTTTTTTTTCTGTCAAATTATCAACTTTTCCGGTATATATCTGGAATTCATGAACAAAACCTGATTTACTTCCTGCTCTGCTTGATGGGCTCATTTGGCATATATTGCCTAAAACTACACCTACCCTTGAACCGAATCATTGATTCGTCAATAGATTGATGTTCTTCGGAGTTGTAAGAATTTCTGAAAGTAAGTACCAGAAAAAATATTTAGTAATGGCTGTAGTGTATAGAGTTTAATGAAATTTGCACTTCCTTTTCTTGGTTGCAGAGTATTGTCGTTGATATGGATATTACCTAACAGCCAACTGAATCGAGAACGACACAAAATTGAACTGATATATGTGTCTCTGATCTGCTCTTTGGAGGACCAGTAATCTTTATAACTGGGGAGTCGTTTCAGCCCCATGAGAAGATTGATACCAATGAATGCTTTCATTTTATCAATTATGGTAGGAGTGTAGGTTTTTTCTTGCTGGGTGGCATACAAATTCGTCTTGAAATACCAAATGTTCAAATAAGTCGATAGGGAATAAGTTCAAGAAAATGTCTTCCGGGTTTCTATTTCTTCATTTATGCAGGGTCCCTGAGGAACAGATAACTTTTGAACATCTACTATTCGAAAGTTTTTTCTCCAAGCATTTATTCCGTTTCAAGAACTTGCCAAATGCCGTATTTTCATCTGTGAATAAAATAGTTTCAGAGGTTGCTCATGGCCTATTGGTTTCTATTGGAACCACCTAGAATTGCGTCAATGAAAACACCAATATGAAAATAATCGTGCTGACCACATTCTAATTACACATAAAAACATGCTACTACCAAGTTGTAATACTTACCAATCATTTTTTTGTTAAAGACCACTGAAGGAATGCGAACCAAATGAAAACGATACTCACAGTGTGCCTCAATGATTACAACTAACTACAAAATTGTTCCACTGTCTGAAACAGATAACTAAAAAATATAGGGAATAAAGGGCGCTCTCAGTCTGAATACTTGGCGGTTACCCATTAGAACCACTGGGCCTGAACGAATACAGAAATTGTTGAAATGGTGGTCCCACCAGGTGACCACTAGGGCTGAAAGGGTTAATTATCATCTTGTGTTTTCCGTGGCTTCATAAATTCTATCATCGTGATTCGAATATAAAATATGTACTGACGGAATGTTAGTGAACCAGTTATGAGGTCAAGTTTCTTTTTGAATTACTAAGCGCTTCAACAAGTAATCAACAACGGCTGAAGGAGAATTATCCTGAACATATGGTCCTGGGATTTGAGATCCTACATATACTTCCGTATTACTTTGTAGAATGTTTTAGAATCCACCAGTGTATATACTTCTTGTACATACTTGTTGGACTTATTCGGAATGTATTGGTGAGAGCCACATCTCCCACGAAATGCCTCCACCTTTTCATCTACAGTGACATTCTCAAAAGGTGTGTACGCAGATTTGTATTTTTTAACGAACAAATCAAATATGAATCGAATTGGTACCAATTCATCAACTTTGTGTCTTTTTATCCTGGTATCCATATCGCCGAATCGCAAATTCTGAAGTAAGAAGGAAAAACAAGATTTTGATATACCATTCCAAAAAATGTCTATTCCAGTTCCATCGTTATTCTACACCACATCAATTTTGACCCGACCAGACTTTAACACGCCAGCTATATATAGCAGTCCAATGGAACAATTGGATGGCTTTCTGCAGAAAGGAACCAACCTAGTCAGCAGTACTTTTGAGAAAACAACGGTTGAAGTTGAGACGGAATATAAATTCAAGGTTTTATAAAGAAAATAAGGCAATAGTCTGTTTAAGTAGAATGTATTTGTAGTTTTTCATGTATAAACCTTAAACTAATTCTATTTTATCATTATTGGAAAATCAAAAAAAATGTGGCTTGGTGCCTTTCTGCAAAATTAATAATACAAGTTAATTCCAAGTTCAAAAATTAAAAAAAAATTGAGACTATATTATATTGATTGCCGTTTGTAACGAAAAGGTAACCATTCAAAATCAAAATATAAATTACTGTTCCTCCGATTCAACGTCGAAATCCGGGGTACCGCTAAACCCATCTACGTCATCTTCAATGCTCCCGTCTCCTTCAAGGGACTCGTAGAAATTCTTAGCATCGTCTGGTATAAGATGTATGATGGAGCGAAGATCCTGTAGCTTAGGCAAAGGAATTTTTTTTCCATTTGGCCATAATGGAATTAGTGATTCCTGAGTGAACAGCGGTGAAGTTGACGGTCTCCCTGCTTGCCTTTTTGTAATGTCAATCTCACTGAATTCTGAGTTGAAATCACTTCTCAGGTACATCGAAAACGGCTTTGATTTCAGAAGCATCAGCTCTCTGGTGGCCAACCAGCTTATTTTCATTTTATTTATGTCCACCTTTCTATTGGTTATTTTCTTTTCTAAGCTGGACGTCCCCACGAAATCTCCACTTCGCATCCTCGTTATTATAAAACGGTTCTTTCTTCGGCAATCCTGCATTAATCGAATGTAATCTTCAGGTATATAAAGTCTTTGCTGATGTTTCAAAGCGCTTTCAATGTCGGAGAAGTCACTATCGTTGGGTAAAAAACTGTGTCCCGATACCAAGAAGCGCAGTCTAATTTTCTCGAGACCAGGTTTAGACTCTAGTAGAACTTTGAGCAGCAAAACCATCTTAATGTTTCGATTCTGGCCTCCGCAGGAATCGGCCCACAGTATCAGCTCTTTTGTTTCATCAGTAATATACGTCTTGATATGCTTCAGTAAGCACGAACCGACTTCCTGCGCCCCTCTCCCTGCTTCACCTTCTACCCACACGTAGCAGTAAGCTTTGTTTGTTCCTCCTGAATGAATACCACTATTGTACATCCACAGTTGCCGTTTATAAAATATTATATTGGTTGGGATTCTTGGAAGTGGAAGAGTTTTCTCCAAATCGAATGTCAGACATTCAACGTGTTTTTCCTCTTTAGCTCTCTTCATATCACTTTTCATCAACTGTCTTGCTTCCTGCCATTTTTCCATGTGAATGTTTAGCTCTTTTACCAATTTTTCTTTCTCTGCTATTTCTTTTGTCGAAATTATCTTTGCCTGAAGAGAGTCACATGTATTGCCGGTATCCTTTTTAAGTACCTTGAATTTCAAATTGAATTCGCTCATAAAAATTCTGCGGTATGTTTGGAAGCTTACTGGTTTTTCAACTTCAGTCTTGTATGTATCATACATTTTTTGTAACGTCATCTCGGGGGGAAGGAACTTGGATTCTGTTTCTTGTCGTCTATAATGAGATGTGTATTTAGGGATCCTGTTAATTTGGTCGACAACTTCCTGTTTACGATCGTCTGAGATTTTGTTATGTCCACCCTGCTGTTTTCCACGTTTGTCTATGCAGCTCGAAGATCTCAGTTTTTTTAGAGAAGTGTTTACTCTCTTGGTTGAGATACTTAGAGTTTTGACAAACATATCCCTACATACTCGAGTTTTTCCTAACCAGTAACTTCTAGAATAGTATTTATTCTTCCTCTGTCCAGTACCATATGTTCTTTTCTTGTTCGTTTCTTGAACCCTAGCCCCAATATAAGTAGTTTGAGCGTCGTAAGATCCAAGCTCCCAAAACTTATCAAACTCTTGTTTTCTGCAATCCTCGGATACTTTCTCATAACACAGTTGCTTACAGGTGCAGACGTAATTAAGGAACTCTTTCGGTTTGACTATTTTTCCTTTGTAGTCATAATGAATTTGATTTGAATTCCTTCTTTTCCTATTGTCCGTCCGGTCAATGTTCATATATTTCCCTTTTCTCCCTTTCCGTGGTCGTCCTTTGGGAATCTCTTCTGCTGATTCACTCTTGGAATCTTCATCTATATTTCCCTCATTTTCGGAATTCGTATTATACTCTTCTTCGTCACCTTCAGTATCTTCCTCAATAATTCTTCCACCATTTTTAGATTTTGGATCATACTCTGGATCTTTATCAGAATCATATCCATCGAAATCATCTTCTTTATACCCCGTCTCTTCTACTGTTTGATGATTTTCACTAATTTCTGGCTCTACGATGTCTTGGTTGAAGTTCTGTTCTCTTATCTTTGGATCTTCATTTTTTTCAATGCTTCTCTTAGCTCCGGGAATTACCTTTAAAGCGGTTACAACAACAATATTACTGATCTATAGAAATCACTGTAGTATTAAAACTAACCTCATTTTCTCGATTTGCACAGTTTGAGTTGTTTTGCATAACTAACTGCACTAATAGTTTTCCTCTAGAGTTATTCATTGTAACGTTTTTCACTTGCACAACATGCAATCATTAACATGGACAAAACTACAGCTGAAGAACGTTATTCACCACAGCCACTAACTTACTGTTGTAAATAATATAATATTGTGACACATGACATTCATCCAATGCACTCTAGACCATTTTGCAGAAAGGAACCAAACTACTTGGTTCCTTTCTGCAGTGTACTATAATATTTAAAACGGAGATGTTGGTTGGATCTAGTTATAATAGATGGCACCACGCTCAAGAAAATGGGTTGGTTCTATTTTGCAGTATGCTTTCAATGCTATGCAGTTTCACCTGCTGAAGTATCTCAAATGTTCAATCGTTGTAGGTTGGTTCCTTTCTGCAGAAAGCCATCCAATTCATCTCAGAAACATTTGTGTCTGGCTCTCGCTACAATCTGTCGCCAAATTTGGGTCTTTGCTTATCGATATGTTGGTTAGTATAGCGTACAATTTGTGTTCTAATCTCTGAATCATGTATTTAGAGCAGACTTCAAGTCTCTTACAGCCATTTTTGGTCCCGGAGAGATTGAATTCTTTTAAATTGACACATTGTATGTTCAGCACTTGTATAAATTGATCCAAATTGATTGGAAATGTATTATTGTAAGACTTTTGTCCAAGAAAATGAATAAGAATATATTTCAAAACATAAACAAATAAATAACTAAACTTTCAAATGAAAAAACTGTTTCTTTCGTTCATTTTCCAACACAAGCAAAATAAAACATATTTATGAAAGAAAGCAAAAACTGTTGGTCTCGTTTCTTTTTCATCTTCGCTCCATATCTGTGATATAGTAAAATGAATGAAAATCTGTTTTTATACCCAAGCCATATGCTTGGTATGGAAAACAACTTTTCCAATCTCCTATTTTCCATTCTACAATATTCCTCTTTCTCATGAGCGACTCATTGTATGATTGCTGTGCTCTTGTAACAGACTCATTCAGTGGTATTAGCAAAAATGGTTGTAATGCATAACCGCTCCCCCACAATAATATGTTATATTAACTTGGGTTCACATACTTCATACATTTTTAATACCCACCTAACGGAATGCCATTGCCAAATTCTTCATTTCCGAATTCATTGAGGAATATCCTTTTCGATATGACTCTGAATCCTATCGATCTGTAATCTTCATTGTTTTTTAGTATCTGCAGAGATTTCCTTTGTTTTTGAATACATGGATTCCTTATTCTTATGTGCGTTCCACAGCCTTGGTACGGTATGAAAACCACTGTCCCTGCTCGGGCGTCAATTTGTAGCGCTGTTTTTTCGCAACCTTTATTTTAACGCCCTAGTCCAGGTTCTTTTCGGGCGCCAACTTCTGTTTAACGTGGAAAGAACACTGCTCCGGGCAGTTTCAGTGGGGTAAAAGAATTCCAGGGGTCAAATAAAGATCTTATGTGGTTGAATGCTTCAACTCAGTTCACCTACCTAGCTAAATTACTGAATCGATGGAGATATGTATTTGAGTTCTTAATGAAGACTCCAGCATTAGAGTTGAAACGTCGAACACTTCAACAACTCGCACACGGATAAATAACCGAAATGAATATTTTCAATATCCCAAATTATAATCACCAATCGTGTATTTCAATCACTTACTCTCAATCCTTTAGACTCATTCAAATATTTCTTTGAAAGTGTACACTCAATCTGGTGTTGATGTTTTGTCAGGTTCGAATGAGGAACTGGTTATTTCATTAATTTCAAAATACTCTTGAAGCCTGTCTTTTTTCTGGCTACTCATTGCTTCTCTATTATTATTCATGGAAGACATTAACCTTGGAACTCTTAGGATCTGCTCTTCGTCAGATGAAACAGTTTACACATCAGATTCAGAATATTAACTATCATATCTAGTATTCCTTTTGGTTTTTCTTTTCCGCAATATTTCCCCATCAGACGGATGGGCAGAAGAGATGCTTGATTCATTTTCCAACATTTGTTGTTGTTGTTGATCACATTATTCTGTTATTGGAAGATTTTTTAGAATTTGTCAGATTGATCTCATGTAGAGATATACCAAGACTTTATATGAAATAAGGATCTTACCCCTATACATACATGATAAGAAAATATACTCACTTGTCTTGAATTTTATATTTCCTTCGCAGACTCGACACTGGAAGTTTCTCGAAATCAGAACTATTTTGTTCTTCCCAGCCTTTGTCATTTCATTATTAGATTTCATATATTGAGGCCATAAACATCGAACATGATAACCAATATCTACAGTTAGCCATAGATAGGTATTTGCACATTTTACTTCTGTTCTGGAAATTCCACTATGTAGTAGTCTCCAGAAAAATATTATGAAATTATATAGATGGTAAAGTACAATATACCATCACATTTGATGAATCAGTCTCCGAAATCAGAGGTGATAATAAAAACTTTAATTCCAAAATGCATAGTAAAAGATATAAGATTAATGAAATATCTACCTACTGGTAAATTGGGACAAGCAGTGAAAAAAATAAGAATTTGAACAATTTTTTTGAATCGAATTCATATATCTCAAAAGGAATCGAATTCCAAGTGTACTCGCTTCCTGGATATTCACAAAAAATGGGTGAGTGAGAAAAAACCGGTTTTGTTCTCACACAGAATCAATCATAACTCCACAAAGAGAAATACACTAGGAACTGCTGGGTACTTTTTCAATTCATCGATGAATTGTTCTGATAAGAGAAAACTTTCATCGATGATTCTAAAAACTTATGCATACATCTGATGCAACAAGATGATCAATTCGATGGGCTAGGTTACCTAGGAGTATAGGTCGAGTTTTTTCAGTCGTCGATTAAAATTCGACGTATTCATTTATTGGTCCATTCAAAATATATCCTCAAAACTTCGACGATACGTAGAGGACGATTCTCAGTATTTTTATCTCGATTGACTACAAATTATACAACACACATAGATTGTTGTATTTGGCTTCAAAAATGTCCGCCAGGGCACTTCAATTCTCTAGTGTATGTCTTCAATTGATTGATGGCCAGTAATGTGCTTATGACTTATTGTATTCATTATGTGTATTTTCATCTGTAAACCACCAATAGGCCATTGTTGGTCATTTGGTGAAAGCCTAGTGCTCGTGGGCGTTCATTAGGCCATTGACAATTTATTAACAGAGGCATTTTTCCAGCATAAACTCCACTGGGCCGGACTTCTGCCACCGTTATATTGTTTGTTGGGACCTTCCCCTGGTCCATCTATTGCAGTGGAAATGGTATGTTCAGGGTCGTCTCTGTCTTCGTAGTATATGCATAGGATGTTTGACGACTTTCCTATTTTGAAGGTGAAAGACCTGTAAGATCCATGCCTTGCCACTACCTGCGTGAGAAAGTATTTTGTGGTTTCAAAAACGCAGCTCATCTATGGTTTCAGATCCGGAATAAGGCGTTTTGGTGGTGGTGGTGTACCATTTTGATTTCGTATGGATAATACTTATTCCTCTTCAGAAGTCCCCACACAGTGGAAGAGCACACCTCACAAACCTTCGCCACAGAATTAGTAGACTGTTGAGTATTTACTATCATCTCACCAATCATTTGAACTTGCTGTTCTTCCGGAATGGAGGAATGACCTGGGGTCTTTTTGTTGTGGACACTACCGGTGATGGGGCTTTGCAGCTGATGGGTTCGAAGGACCGTGTGATCGGGTAGAGTTAGACACCCAAATGAAGTTCCAAATATTTCAAACTTTATTCAACTCGGTGAACAACTAAACATAGATGTTTCACAGTAAATACATGTGGTTTCTGGTTTGGGCGTTAGGGAAGCCGCGCAGGGTTGTGTTGCCTCGCTCACTTCTCGGGACATACTGACTGACCGTCTTACTTAAAAGGCAGGTAGTTGAGTTAGGGTCGCTAGCGGTCCGGCGCACGGGGTTACCGGGCGTACCGTCATATAAGAATGGGTCACAACAACCGGTAGTTGTGAATTTGGATATAACTTCCCTCAAATATTTTCTACCGATAGGACGATTCGGGAAACTTTCATTGAAAATCTTTTCGGTCTCGTGAAAGTTACGCATCGTACCGTAAATAAAAATCGCTTCGATTTTTCCTTCCAATGGACGAGAATTGCGAATCTTGTAGCTACAATTATGAGATTATTTATCATTTTAAATAATATATTGGGTCATTGGGAGAAAATGTGATGTTTCCTGGGGCGAACATTGTGATAGAAGGTCAACCCATAGGAGAATCCTCCAACCATGTGAGCCAAATTAACCTTTTTTTACACAGCTTTCTTCAAATGTTGAGAATGCTGGGGAGTTGGAGGTTTCTATGCCGCCGCGACGTTACTGAAAGCAGAGCAAGACTGTACGGTGATGATGATTCAAATTTGATAGGAGATAAGGATCAATCTTAACATCATAATATCAGCCACGGGGGTCTATTCTTGAATCACGTTCTGCGTATATGCTTTTCCTTAGCTGCGAAAAATCTGATTGGTCTTTGCCTAGCAAATACTTATATGTTCATCGAACGAGTGGTTTGTACAAAGAAATATGTTCAGTCATCTACATAAAAACATGTGATGCAGTGGTAAAACACCAAAATATATCAATCTCTGAAAAAATTACCTTCAGTTGGAATGATGACTGTTTTTTGTACTTGAGATCTTTCAGGAGGCTTTCTGAGAGAAATTCACTTCTCTTCTTCTTCCCTACTGAAATATGTATATAATGTATTTTTTTTCTTCTATATTTTCCTGTAGAAGCGTCGTCTCCCAAATCACTGGAATATTTTGCGACCTTCGTTTTATTTCTAGCTTCCGGGAAGTTTGTTGGAAAAAAATGCTGTCAAGTTGTTCAAAGCAGGAAATAAACATATATACATACCAAATGTTCCATTCCTGAAGCCCTCGATTCTATGGGAAGGCCAATGTGTATTTGGAGCCTCATGGTTCTTTATTGCTGTCAACATCTTTTCAGATGTATATGGGGGCCAATGACAATGAGTTTCCACTATCCAGGTTGTTGGCACCGCTTGTACAGCATTTTCCTCTTTAAATTTGATAACAGTCCATGTTTGTTCCATATTTTGTAATCAACAGAAAAAAAATTTAATGATGAATTATATATTCAGTTCCACCAAAGGATTTTGTTTGAGGACCATGCAGAGCCACTTTTGCTGTCTGCTATGTATGTTAATTACTAAAAAGGAATTATGTTGTATGTTTGGAATCAGTATTATTTGTTGAAAAATAGTTTAACTGAGCAATCGAAAGTTTTTTAGAAAAATAATTGTATTTATATAATAACCACTAGTGATGAAAACTGTTTCCAGAAAAGTAGTCAGTTGGGTTCTAATTTGATAGATTTGACAAAAATTATTGAGTTTTCCAAGCCAGGCTTTCCTGATTTTTTTAGTGATAATTGAAACAATCAATGGTGTTTTTCAATAGTGGGCTTTCAACATGAAACCATTGTACCAAGTGAAACTTTATATTTAAAAAAGTATACACAATGCAATAAGGGTATTATTACATATTGATCACCATAATCCAACTTCATGCACTTGCATGAAATATTATTGGCATTATATTCTTTGAGGGGTCTGAAATCTTTAGCTGAAAATATTCACAATTCATATGATTTACAGCGAGATTCATGAAATTTACCCAACATTTCAAACTTTTGGGTGATGAGTTTTATTTCATCAGGTCCAAACAAAATATTTTGGAAATAACAATATCCAAATTTATACAACAACAGTTATCTGGGTCATTGATACTAAGAGAAATATTTTGAAATACAAGTTTTTTGTTTTGTTTGTAAGTATCCTCTGGTGTCTAATAGTGGTCCTTTGAAATGTTCGAATAATGGTTCAGGGTACTTTTTAATGTTTTATTCTTGCTGATTTTTGTTCTGATCTTGTTCATAGATCATATGGGGTTGTTCTATTTTACTGACGTTTTCTTGAGAGTTCTCATGAAGTTCTCAAATGGAACGCTCTAAAATTATCCAAAGAGCCATAATTCACGACATCATCACTAATATAAAGCGAATTGTGCATATCATGTGACATAGTTATTGCCCCATACAAAACAATAAACGTTTCAACAAAATATTTCAACAATGTTCTCGCATATTCTATGTTATCTTTACAATTCGATTTGGACAAAAAGGACCATGAAAAGAGCAAGCTCAAAAAGTTGAGGAACTCATCATGGTCCAACACTGGCCCTATATAAAATAAAAACAAACGAAACTCCGTGGCTTTCCACCTTTTCACTTCATTCGATGACCTTGGTTTTCTATTACATCCAATAGACGTCCAATTTGAACCCATGGACATCTGGACATGAAATGGGCAAGAAATGGACGTCCATTGGATGTACTATATGGGATTCGTAACATATCATAACAGGACATCATCAGAAACGTGAAGCATAGAATTCGTCAAATATCTTAACGTATTATCAGAATCGTAATCTATCATAATTTGAATGCGCGCGCATTCAGAATTTAATATATGTGCGGACGTTACAATCCTAATTATGGTTCTGTGCAATGTGCAATGAAAAAAGTCGTGGAAAGGGCTTAATATAGAAGTTATGTTAATAATGTGAACAAATTTGAAATTATCAAAAAATATCGATGGTTGTAATTTTCAAGATTCATTTCAGTTTAATGTTTCAAAGAAAATTGTTCCATAAAAGGTTCAGGTGTGTTAATTTTGTTAATTAAATTAGCACCCTAGCATGTTATATTTAACATGATGAGTTTTTCTGATTCGTATTACTTTTCAATTCCAGATTTAGTGTACGAAAGTATTTTAAATAAATAAAAAATGTTTTTTTTGTCGGTTGATCACAATGATGATCAACAAGAATACACGTTTGACATCAGGTGGAAACATCTGGTGTTCCATTCCTTTGATAAGATTCTTCGAAAGTAGATTCGTGAAGACACAATTTCAATATTGAAATGAAAAGCGACCAAGTGAAACAGTGCCGAGAAGTGGTTACAATGTACCCAAATGTTTTCAAACGGCCAAGAAATTATAAACAAGCACCTACCATTCGAATCAGCCGGAAGCATATTGATATTCATGTGTTCCTTTGACAGTGGGAATCTGTATAACGACCAATCAAGTGGATACAAATCCACTATTGAAGTGGCAAGCAACCAAGTGAAACATTGACAGTGTTGATAGCGTAGTTTGGATGATTTCAAACTGTTAACGATTTTTTGATATCAGTCATTCGATAATTGATCATCCCAGTGTTTTTCCATTTTTTTTTTCACCTTCTGTTCTTCCCTTACTACCCACCCCCTCAATCTGAAAGAGAGAAAAAACAACAACCCTTTTGAAATACTTGATTTGTTGATAGAAGAAAAACAAACATACATTTTCAACGAGGTAAAACGGTATTGGAAAACCAACGTAATAGAGAATCGGCACTGTTCTGGGTGCACATATACTTGCAGTTGTAGGCATCGACGTTGGCTGGAAATTCTTCATTCCCGCCGTCGAATTGGAAAACGTCCTGGATAGACGGTGGACAGGTCACTACAATTTCTCGGATTTTTTTCGAAAGGAAATCGACTTTTTGGCTACCTCTCACGTATATGACTTCGGCTGAATGGAGAAGGTATTTCTGCAGAATGGCATCAATGTCGTGGTACCCTCGACGTCCCCTGAAGAATACGGGATGCCATAAACGTACTTTTCCAAGTACCGCGACGTCTTCTTGTCCTTGTCCGGCAACAAGACAAAGGGCATTGGCGGCTTGAACAACACAAAATACCAAAAAAAAAAACAACTGTCTCAGTGGGCAAGTTTTTATAAAAATTATGGTGTACGGGTGGTATGTAGGGCAGTAAATCCATCTTGTCTTTCTTCTTTGCAACTGTCACAGTTCTTCTTGTGGTATAAAGTGGCTATTGCATTACATTACTCAAACCCCTACTAGGCCTCCGACACTTTTCTTTTTGGAAAGATCCACAATATAAAATTCAATTTCGGGATTCAGAGTTTCCTTGAATTGAAATTGATGGGAAAGATCTCTCTGAAATCGAAGCCATCTTATTTAAAGCCAGCTCAAGTGGTATCCATTCATAGTAATTTCCAATTGGTAATCAAATTTTCTAATTTGTCGCGCTTAAAAACTCTTCATGTTGAATTTCAGATACTACAAACTTAGGTGCCTTTCGCTTAGAGTTTTTAATTTTATCTATCCACTCATCTGGATGATAAATCATGCCATGGCGTCTGCTTCCAGATAGCAAAAATTTAAGATCTATGACGTTGATTTCAACTTCTGGATCTGGTACAAGTTTTAGCAGAGATAAACTCATCTTTATATTCCGATTCTGACCTGTACAAGAATCTGAATAAGCAATGACATGTTTATGATTCCCAGCACAAAGCTTGAGAACCGCGCTCACCCTGTGTTTCATTCCTTACGTACATGTAACCAGCATTGCTGTTGAAGGAATGTATTCCTAGATTATACAAATACAGATTTCTTTTGTAGCAAGCCACAGACGTTGTGAACTTAGGAAAAGGCAGAGCCTTTTGTAAATCAAATGTTACTATGTATGCTTCTGCAGCTTTATTTGAATCGTTCGTAAACACTCTCTCGCCGATTCTGCTTTCCGTAAATGCAACTCCTTTTGAGCTGAAATATTTTTTTATATCTTAGTTGTCGTTACCTTTTAGTTTTAACTCTAGATCATCGCACAACTTGCAGGTGTCTTGATGAGAAATTTTAAAATGCAAATTAAATTTGGCATTGAATACCTGAAAATAGTATTCCAATTTTTTTGGTTCAATATTCTGGGTTTGACAGTTCTCTACATATAGATCATACATCTTCTTTACAGTTAGACCGCTGTTTGAATACTCTCTATTTGGATTTTTAATTCCAGAATAATGGCTTTGATGAGCAGGAAATGTTTGTATATGCCTCACAATATCAGAATCGTCCAACTTTCTAGAGCCTGTAGTACCTCTTAGCTCTTTGCAATCTGAGACTTCTCGTTTCGAAATGCATCTGTGCAGACGGCCGTTACCTATTTCAAATGTATCAAGAAAATATTTCTTGCAAACTCTATGTGTTTTATTATTAGTCTTCAGCGCGTATTGAAAATGGGTATGCTCTAAACGAGATTCATCTTTTGGTTGTTTTCTATTTACAGGTGAAGCTTTTACTAAACCAAAAATGTAACTATTTTGCGCCACATATTCGCCAAGCCTCCAAAATGATTCAAACGCGTTTTGTCTTTCGGTAGATGAAAATAAATCAATACACTCGTCCCGCACTGCGTTATATGTCATCATTCTCAGCTCTTCAGGTTGACTGACAGTCATTCGATATCTGAAGTTAAGCAACGCCGAACGCGGTTAGTACTTGAATGGGTGACCATGCAGGGAAATACCGTGTCGAAAGCCCGTACAGCTGCAGCAAAAAAGCATATCATAGCTCGCAGGCAATATATCACTGAAAACGAGATATATTGAGGATATGCTGTCCTTCGGAGGGGACGTAAAGCCGTCGGTCCCGAGTCCATGGATGTTGGGCTCGTTAAAGATCCCTACCTTTGGTTGGAATACCAGAGGGTTCGGCAAAATTTTCAGTCGGGGGAAGTGTGCTCACCGGCGTCGGTGATTGGCCTTGGTAGCGGAAATAGGCCGACGTTAAATAAAGAAATAAAAAAAAATGTCATCATTTCCGTACCAAGATGAAATGGATAAGCTGAACCTTATGATTATTCATGTTCATCTCCTGCTCTAACGTGTCAAACATTGACATAATGAAGTCACAACGCGATATCATTTTAGTACCTGTAATATCTGTTAGATGAAATAAATAACTGGCATAATAAATGGCATCGCGAGAAGTAGAAATCGAATACCAAATGAAACAAAATCGAATAGATGAAATAAATGGTGAAAAATTCTGTGGTAAATATGGATCCAAGTCATTTTCATTTAACGGAGTTCCCAAATTAAAAGTACTTACATAGGATGTTCGTTTTGCTACCAAATATTGTATCTTCCCATAGTTGAAAAATTCATTTGCAGTAGTGCATAGAGTGCAAGTGTTTTCAATTTGCTTTTTGGGTAATTTAGCTCTGTTAGAGAGGTTTCACATTGACAGGTTACACTAAATTATAGGACATGAAGTAAAAATCAGTACGGTCATTGTAATTATTTTTTCAATCCACCAAATGTATTTGAACAATATTCAATTTCCAAAACCTTCAGACATCATCATTCACCCTGCTTCTGAAGAATAATTTTTTGTCTACTGAAAGTTTTTGATTTTCTTGAGATGTTCAAGTAATTAGACTCTTTCAACAAGATTTTTCTGTTACGGTGATGAAGCATATCTTGTTTCATCTCAGCTAATGTTATTATATATGTTTACGATCAGCATTCTGAAAAAAACATTACACGAGCATATTTTTGAAATGATTGTATTGAGCTAAACACTAATGATAATGTTATTCATCCTAGATCAGCACACATACTCCACACGAATTTTGGGGTTCAGATGCCAGAAATGGAAATGTTTCTCTCGATAAATTAGGGTAAAGCGTACAGTGATTGGCCCCTTGAGGTCTGTCCCATAGTTGAGCTGTTTTTATCGTAGGATCATGGACTCTCCAAGGATACTGTTGTCGGTTAATCATTCTGAAGAATATAACTAAAAGAAGAGTGAACAAAATAGTGGCATAGTTTCATTTAGAGTTCTAATTCTATTTAATTTTCCAAGAATGCAATGTTCACAGTCATTGGCCGATTCATTACCGTTCTTGGCCATAAAAATTATTGGCATACCCAAATTAAATGAAACTTCATCAAGACTTCAATTTATTCATCTGATATATTATAATGATGATTTAAAAAAATGTTCCGTTTGGCTGAGCAGATGTTACAATAATACATTTGTGAACAGGATGTATCAGTAGATGGTGTCAGTTTGATAATGCACCCACTATGGTAAGTTCTTTCACAGCCATAATTCCTTTTGATATTAGGCTCATCTTGTTCGTACAGATGAAGCAGATTTTGCCAAGAGCAATCTGATTATTGGGAAAAAGTAATTTCTCCTGATTGCCTTGAGTACAATTATTGGTCTCGTCGTCACCGAATACTTCCTCACGCGTTTTTCCCGTGGAATTTCGACCTATGATAAAATATTCACTCGGTCGTTGCTCGAGTAGTACATTCCTGCTCCAGTGAATCATCTGAAGTAATTTTAGTTTGGATCTCTGGCAGTTGCTGCATTTGGCATATTCGATTTTTTTCCTCTTGATTGCCCCCACTTGCTCCGATTTTCTCTTTTCTTTTTCAGCTTTTCTCAAACATCTTGCTCTCTTTCTATTTTGCTTCTTGTCTTCTTCGTTTTTCTTAGCTTCCAGTTTCTCCGTTTGAATGTTTTTCCATTGAGTGCTCGTTGAAACAAATGGTAATCTTTCACTATCTTTCTTACCGGGGTTTAAGGCCATATCACATGGTCGTGAAGACTGGAAGTCACTAGATTATTTCCTCTTTCGTCCTAATTCTCATGTAATGTTCTTGTAATAACGAAAGCGTCGGATTCTTCATTTTCATTCTGCCCATCTTGATCCAGTTCCATGGAATTTTTTATTGCCTGCTTGTCTGATTCACAATTTATTTCATTCATGGCACTAACTGTTCTCACTCTTATGATCTCCTAACATACCTGAATCAGAGGTACTACTACCTACATTTTCATCATTTTCTTCCTCTATTTCGCTCAATAGACTCGGACGGTTCTTCATCAAAATCTATTATCACGCGAACATTTCCCGTTGTACCAGAATTACCAGGATTTTGTGTATTAGGTACTTCTACTACCTTTTTCCACTCGACGATCATCTTTCTGTTACTAGCCACCCTTTCTTTCATTGCTACGCCGCTGATCTTCCCTATCGTACCTTCTTCGATCCTGTCTCATATTACCCCCAATACTATCTCTCTGTCCCCCTACATCATTGAAATACGTTTTGTATACTTTTTGCTGTGTATTAACACTTGTTATATATATATATATATATTGTATTGTAGAACATTCTGTATCCATATATAAGTTACCAGGATGAGGGATATTATTATTATGATGTTGATGTAATTGACACGAAAAGGGAATCATTAAAATAGTTTTGTATCGATGAACTAATTTACTTGGTTTTCAATAACACGAACAATTTATTACATGGCGCAGTCGGAAAAGGTAAGTGGAATCTAGAGAAACTCCAACGTTGAAGAAAGAAAAAGTAAAAAATTGTATGACATAAATTTGACAAGTTTTCAAAATGGAATTCCTCAAACAGCCGAGCAGAATGGTAATGGAAGGAGATTTAGCCAACAACTGGAAGAAGTTCAAGCAGCAGTTTGAATTGTATCTCGTCGCCACAAGATGTGCTAATAAGGGAGAAAAGGTACAGGAAGCAGTTGTTTTACATATTATTGGTGATGAAGTACTTGAAATCATTGAAAGTTTGGGCTTATCTGAGGAGGTCAGAGAAAACAAAGCGAAGCTACTGGTTGAATTAGAGAAATATTTCATTCCAAAGAAGAATTTCACAGTTGAACGTCATAAATTCAATGTGAGGGTTCGAGGTACTCATGAAACTTTTGATATGTTCCTGAAAGATTTAAAAACTTTGGCGTCGACCTGCGAGTTTGGAAGTTTGAAGGATGCTTTGATCAGTGATCGAATTGTGTGTGGTACCAAAGATCAAAGAGTTAGAGAAAAATTACTGAGAGAAGAACAATTAGACTTAGAAAAGACTTGTAGAATATGTAGAGCTTCAGAACAAACAGAACATCATAAGAATTTATTGGAATTAGGAGGGACCATGGAAATGGATGAAGTCAGGAAATACTTCCAGATTTGTCACAAATAGAGTCCAGAAATCTGCGTTTGGAGTCACTAATAACGAACATGTGGAACAGAATAGGTTGAAGCTGAATATTTGTACTCGTTGTGGTTCAAAATATCATTTCGCTCATAATTATTGCCCAGCCCTAGGCAGATCATGTAATTCTTGTAAGAAAATGAATCATTTTGCAAAAATGTGTAGAGTGAAAGCGCAGATGAATGAAATGAAAGCAGATGAATGTCCTGAAAATGTGCGGGATGATGAATTGCACGGTGATTTTATGTTGGGAGTAATTCAAAACTCTAATTTGACAGATATATGGGTCGAAAAAATGTTTGTCATAGAAATGCAGAATGAACTTTCTTTCAAATTAGATACTGGGGCTCAGGTAAATGCAATACCGAAAAATATTTTTGATACTTTTGATCTAGACAAAATTTTGAAACCTTGTGTTTACAGAATAACGAACTACTCTGGTAGTAAAATAAATGCATTTGGAAAATGTAATTTACATGTTGTGTTTCAGGATACAAGATATGAACTAGAGTTTGTTGTGGTTGAAACAACAGCAAATAGTTGGCCGATTTTAGGAATAAAAGCAATTCAGCTATTACATTTATTGAAGCGAGTTCACATACTTGAGAAAAATTCAGACCTGACCAATGATTTCAAAGAAATATTCTCAGGATTTGGTAAGATTGATATTGAACCAATTGATTTCAAATTGAAAAATAATTATGAACCTAGTGTGTCACATGCCAGAAAGGTTCCTTCTAAAGTTAGAGATAAGTTGAAAGTAGAGTTGAATCGTATGTGTAAAGAAGGTATTATAATGGAAGTGACTGAACCTACTGAATTTGTGAATCCAATAACTATAGTAAGAAAACCAAGCGGTGATATCAGAATTTGTCTAGACCCAAAAAATTTGAATGAAAGTTTGTTACGAGAACATTATGAATTACCAACTTTCGAAGAATTGACTCATGACTTATCTGGTTCTGCATGTTTTTCAACTCTTGATGCATACCGGGGGTTTTGGCAAATATGTTTAACTGACAATGCATCAAAATTGACTACCTTTGCCACACCTTTTGGTAGATATTGTTTCAAAAGGCTTCCATTTGGTCTTTTCGTATCACCAGAAATTCTTCACAGGGTATTTTCAGCAATTTTTCGAGACATTCCAAATGTAAAAGTTTTCATTGATGATATAATCATTCACACTAAAGATGAAAAAGAACATGAAAAAATATTGATTGAAGTTCAAAGTAGGAAGAAAGAAAAAGGCGTTACTTTCAATAAGGAACAATGTCATTTTTTCTTGAAAGAGGTGAAGTACATAGGTCACATCATTTCAAAAGATGGAATACGAGTAGATAACGAAAAAGTTGGGGTTATTAGACATTTAGAAGTGCCAAAAAATGCTAAAGAATTGAGCAGGTTTTTAGGAATGCTCCAGTATGTTGCAAAATGTATTCCCATGGAATACCAATTTGAGACAGTTTTAAAAAAAAAGTAGTTTGGAATTAGACTGAACCTTGTGAAAAAGAGTTTGCTTTTTTGAAAGAAATATTAACGACTAGACCTGTATTACAATTTTTCGATGGAAAAAGCCAATAGTTTTATCAGTTGATAGTTCGAAAAACTGTATGGGAGCTGTTCTGCTACAAAATAATGCACCGGTAGCCTATGCATCAAAAACATTATCAAAAGCACAAATTAATTATGCTCAGATTAAGAAAGATACTTTAGCCATAGTGTTTGGGTGTCAGAGGTTTCATCAATATTTATATGGCAAAAGATTTGTCGTGGAAACCGATCATAAGCCGTTGGAAATGATTTTTAAAAAACCTTTGAATAAGTGTCCTCTTAGACTAGAGAGATTGAGAATTACTCTTCAGAGTTACGATTTTGATGTGAGGTATAAACCAGGTAGTCGGTTATTTTTTGCAGATGCATTATCAAGATCGGGTTATAGTGATGGGCATTTTGAATTCAGTGAATCATCTATTGATGCGCATGTTGATATTGTGCGATAATGTAGTCAGTAAAGGAAAATTAGATGAAATTGCAATCGAGACTGAAAAGGATAATACTCTTCAGTGTTTGTACATGTATGTCAAAACAGGGTGGCCTTCTCAGAAAAATAAAGTTGCCGAAAATATCAGACCATATTGGAATATTAGAGACGAAATAGTTGAAAATAGCGGGGTACTTTTCAAAGGCGATCAAATGATAATGCCAAAGATTTTACGAAATGAAATGTTGAAAAGGTTGCATTTAAGTCATCTGGGAATTCAGAAAACAATTGTTAGAGCTAAGGAGGTTATGTTTTGGCCATTTATGTCTAAAGAAATCGAAAATTTTGTGAGTAAGTGTCCCATATGCTTAACTTATCAAAATAAGAACCAAAAAGAAACTATAATAAATAAGGAAGTTCCAAATAGAGCATGGGAGATAGTTGCTTCTGATTTGTTTAATTTTGAAGGTAAAACTTACTTACTAGTAGTGGATACATATTCGAAATATCCAGAAATAGTATTATTGAAAGACAATTCGAGTAGGGAAGTGATTGTTAAACTAAAGGAAATTTTTGCAAGGCATGGTAAACCTAATGTCTTAGAGTCTGATAATGGCCCACAGTATTCAAGTCATGAATTTGAAAATTTCATGAAAAGTTGGGAAATAAACCATAAAACCTCGTCCCCTACTTATGCACAGTCAAATGGTTTCATTGAAAGACATGTGCAGACGGTTAAAAATTTGTTGAAAAAAGCATATGCAGACAAAACCGATATTTACTTGTCATTATTAGAATACATAAATACCCCTTTGAGTCATGATACTCCATCCCCGGCGCAATTATTGTTCAATCGAAGATTGAAAGGACACCTTCCCATGAAAGTTGATTTACTCAAACCTCAAGTCTTCTCTGGGGGACATAAATCTTACTTAGAGAAGTGCAAAACTATTCAAAAGAAGTATTATAATCGAAATGCTAGAGATTTGAAGTGTTTAAATGTCAATGATAATGTGGTGGTATTGAGTAGATCAAACTGTTGGGAGCCAGGAGTTATAATAAGAGTAGACCACAACAGACCTAGAGCATATTGGGTGAGACTGAAAAGATCAAATATAGTTTCGAACAGAAACAGAAGGTTCCTTAAAAAAGTAACTACTCATAATTTCAATGCAAACGATGAATATGATAAATTATTTGATTTTTATTATAGTAGGGAGAATGATTATGGAAAGAATTTGAATTGTGAGACTGAAGAAAGGGTAAAAACTTATGAAATGGATAAGAGTGCTACTAATACGGAAATGAATAAAGTGATGGACATGTCAGGTGAATGTAGTATTGGTAGCGAAAGGGTAAAGGATATGCAGTTCACAAGGGCTGGGAGAAAAATAGTTAAACCAAAACGTTTAAATGATTATGTTTAATTGTTGTTATATAATTTTTTTTTGTTCGAAAAGGGGGCATGTTATATATTTGTTATATATTGTATTGTAGAACATTCTGTATCCATATATTAGTTACCAGGGTGAGGATGATTATTATTATGATGTTGATGTAATTGACACGAAAGGGAATCATTAAAATAGTCTTGTACCGATGAACTAATTTACTTGGTTTTCAATAACACAAACAATTTATAAC
>JAVJAQ010002750.1:0-42555 GCA_032362365.1 Zygogramma bicolorata
GTCGTGAGTATGAAGCGGCTGGTCCGTCGAAATTAGCTTAATTTCGACTTAAAAGTCGAAATTAGTGTTAATTTCGAGTTACAACTCGAAATTAGCTTAATTTCGACTTAAAAGTCGAAATTAGTGTTAATTTCGAGTTACAACTCGAAATTAGCTTAATTTCGACTTAAAAGTCGAAATTAGTGCTAATTTCGAGTTACAACTCGAAATTAGTTAATTTCGACTTTAAAGTCGAAATTAAGGAAAAAAATATTGCATGTCCGCTCTACGCTTTCGTAGATATCAGTGTCTTCCTGTCTTCAAAACATTTCCAAAACAACGATTTCTAGTGGGATTTCAAATTGAGATCGCAACGCCACATTCAAGAAGACTCAACTGATAAGCACCACTTTGACAACTATTTGAGGTTAGGACTTTGACGTTGTTTGAGAATTCCAAACCGTTAAATTTTGTGAGCGACTATTACAGTTTTTGGTGTTTTTCCATTTTTTATGTGAAAGTGAAGCATGAACTGTTCTTGATAAACATTATTAATAATTTCAATCGTATTCCAAAATTTCAAAATAATATCGCAGCGCCACTTTGACCAAGACTCCAACTAATAAACACCACTTTGACATTGTTTGAAACTTTTCACCAGAGAGCGTATCGCTTATCTTGAAATCCCAAGTGGGTCCAGTAAAATGAAGGTGTCTCAACTCGCCTCAATATCGATTGAAGAGTTCGATTGAAATGTTTACTGAGTAGGTACCTAAGTTATTCAATTTTTTGCATTGGTTTTGATATAGGTAACTATTATACCACTTGGTGCATACCCAAGACTCCATATTTTTGTAAATTACCTAATATACCTACTTATAGCGTGTTTCATTTGAAAGGTTTGAGAAAAATGTTCGAGCTCTGATTCATCCGGTATTATAAAAGAGGTTCAAATTTCAATCGACAATAAAAATACTATGAACATAACTTCCGAATCGCCTGGTAGGTATATACTCATAAAACCCTATGTTTATAGCAAGTTCTATTCAAGACGAATCCAAAAATTGAAAATAATACAAGTTTTTCCATTTGAGAACCATAACATTGATAAGCTTTCAATCAGTACCCCGTCTGTCTAAGTGGAGAGACTAGGTAGTTTTGACTTTATTTTCATCAGCGTAAATCAAAATCAAATTTCATTTCGAGAAACGTGCCTAATCTTCATAAAAATATCCAATAATTATAGGTATAGGTATAGTTTCGAAATATTTTTGAGGTAGGTTGATCAGTACGGTAAGTTCGAAACTTGGCAACTCTGTTAGGCGAACAATTTTACTCTGAAATGTACTCAAATCAGCTCAAATTCATTTGTTGTGGTTCCAAATCTGAACAAAATTCTACTCTAACTTCATATTCCATCTTACCTAAAATTCTTTTGCAACCATTCACAATACAGAAAATTTCATGCACCTACTCCTATCAACCGAGGCCATGATGGACGGTGTTAGATTCTCAATACTGAGCCTTATGACAATCTAGATTAGAATAAAATTATATAAACACTAGACCGTTCGTATCGTGAAACTAGTTTTGTGAAATCCTAGCTCGTTTTCAATACACAGAATAAACAGTGGGAATCGTTTTGGTCGCAGAAAAACAAATCTCACTCACCTAATTTTTTGAATTTGTTCAAAATATAGTCAACGGTATCACTGTAATCGGCCAGGTCCTGGCTTAATTTTAGAACACAAAATGATAAAAGATGGTAATGGCAGACGCCATTTTAATCAAGGTATATGCACAATGTTCCAATTCTAACCCAACATTTCAGTTCAAGGTGAAGAAAGTAGCCTCATAGAACTAACTCACTCGAAGCGAGTCTGGGTAATACATGACGTCACTTTTATCCGTTAGGCCATCTGTTTAACGGGTGGCATACCTAAAGGGGTTGTACAGCACAGTATATGGCCACTAGTTGTACATGAAGGCGATTATAGATTGATATTAGAATTGATAGATTGCCTATACCTATGTATTACACAAACTAATCAGAACTAGGTACTATATTTTTCGAAAATTTCGAGTGCTATTTACACACGTGGTCGATACAGAATAAAATGATACGTCGATGTAGCAGGCTATGATATTATGTAATTATAGTAGTTTCCTTCAATAAAAGCATTGGTATTTTGTTTCTCCAATTTTCCCAAAGAATCCTAGGTATTTCAGCAAGAGACTAGTACTTCTGAAAGGTTTAATCTTACAGTAGGTATTTCATTGAAAGTAAAATCATTAGACTAGAAAATTGGTCATTTAAATTGAAGCAATGAAATTTTGAGGAATTTTTTTTTATGTGAATTTTCAAAACCAAATATTTTCAGTTTGTTGAAAATGTTCATTTTGCTTTTCTCTTGAACCTTCATGCCCTGATGATTGATTGAAAGCATGTTAGAATGTATTGTTCTGGACGATTTGGGAATGTCAAAAAGGAATTGCCTTATGGTTAATAAAGATTTAATTTAATAACAAATATTCTGCACCTCACTCAACTATAATATATTATTCAATGGCATATTTTTAGTTTCCCTACACAAGTCCTGGAATTTATAGTTAGTTACTTATGTTTTTGAAAGAAATTCTCTTTGTACTCAGCAGTTTAAATAATTTATAAGCAATGTTAACTGTTTATCGATAGTCTCCTCCTTTTCCCTTTTTTATGTTTATATGAGTCCATGGCTGTTTCCAATTCATTCATAAGTATTGAGGACTGCTTGACCTGTTTTTCCATGGCTTCAATGGTTTCAGACATAGATTGAATCTGGAAAATAAAACTTTGAATGTGATAATTTCTCATTATTATGACTTACCTGTTCGTTATATTCTTCTAAACGCATTTGTTTCTGGTGATTGAGATAAAATATTTTTATTTGTAGCAGGAATCCTGCTGCCAATAATAAACTACAGAGAACAAACAAATTGTTGCTTCCTTGAAAATATCTCAGTCGAAAGAGCATTCCAATAAAATACCATTTTTCTTCTATATTCAATTTTGACGTTCACCAGTTTTAATTTGTAGACCGAGACATGGCTTCAAAATGTAAAATCAGTTCTCTTGAACTGATGTTACAAAAATATCAGAGGTGTAAATAATCAAAAATTATTTTAGTATAAACATCGCAATTTGACTGGTTCGGTTTGACAAGAATTTGAAATTTGACAATGGCCGCGTCCAACTTCTTACAGCAAAGCCGCTGCACAAAATTTGACAGTTTTCCATGGTGAAATGCAATTTTGTGAAGCGGCTTTAGGCGCTGTAAGCTGTTAGACGCAGCCAAAACACAAAGGTGACAGAAGACAGATCAGTCATCAAGCAAGTTTAGAAGGATGACTACATTGTTGTAAATACTTCTAACGATTGCGCCATATGCATAGAGCGGACGTTTGCCGAAGTACACAATCAAAAGTTACAAAATGAATGCACTGTATTTCTTGATTCTAATAATCAAGTGATGTGTTTGAACGTATGTTATATATTCTGATGGCAATAAAGTGAGCTGAAATTTTGGCTATATTTTTTGAGGCTTTATATACGTTGTTAATCGTCACTGACACCTGCTAAGAACTCATGTTCCAACTGTTATATTTCGAATTTCAACTAGATATTTCGAGGAGATTTCTGTTTAAATAGAAACTTCCCTATATATCCTAGGAACCCAAGGTCTTAAAAAAAATATGAGCACATCATACTCACTATAATCTTTTAATAGAAAATAGTTATTATATATTATATTCATATCTTAACTACTATCACTGAAAATAAATGTTATCTAGGGTTAAGCACCGTGGATCACTCTTGAAAGATCCCTTATCTTCTAAGACAGCATGTGGCGAACATATCCAAGGATCATTCGTTTTCCTCTGCCACTTGAATAACATCTTTTTGAGATCGTGATAAATCGCTTGAGAACTGTTTTTCTTGGCGATATTATTGAGTTCTTCGGGATCATGTTTCAAATCGTATAATTCCCATTCCGGTCGATTGTAGTAGAGTTGGAGATTCTTGAACCAGTTTGTATTTTGATGTGATAACGTTTTGTTCAGAATATCCTAAAAAATTCAAAAACTATATACCATTCTTTTGCCACCATAGGAAGTACACGGAAAATCAATCTCATTTTCTATGTTTTGAACATAACAGAAGTTTTCTCTCGGATACCATTGGTCAAGAAGCTCGAATGGAGAATATTCTATCGCGCTATTGGTGCGCAGGTTGGGTTGAGAAAAAATGTAATAAATTTGTTACCTCAGTTACTTACTTGAAATGTAGGTGAAAGATATAGATCTTGATCTATGGGGAATGGAGCGTAGTAGTTGATGTTGTGAATCAGTTTATATCTCTGGGTTCTGACCATTCTCATGGGATAATACATCGTAACTTCGTGAAGGTTGTGGCTTGCAAATATCGCTTCCTTCGACTTATCTGCCGGTTCTGCAAAGAAACAGAAATGCAATCGAGTCACTTTGGATATTTCTCACTCACCTTCGATCAGAAGAGGAAGGAGACTTTTTCCCGTCAGAATTGTCCCCAAGGAGTTATTTTCTTGGCTTCTTTCGTAATGCCCGATGTTGAACCAATCTGTGAGAGTCGGTACGATGTCCAACAAACTAGCCAAAGAGTTGGTAACTTGTCCTTTACGCTCCTTGTGCAGTGGAGACGAAATGAACATCGGTTCTGCTAGTCCCGAATCGTACAAATTGGTTCTTCCATTGGGAAATGGAATGCCGTTGTCACTCGTGTATATTACGAGTGTGTCGTCTGCATGTCCCGAGTCTTTCAGTTCTTGCAGTATTAGTCCGACACCTGGAATATTCGTGGTGAAATTGCAGATTGAAAAAAAATCAATATAAATATATAACAGACTTTTTCCAAAGATTAACTATGTGCCCTTCTGACACCAAACTGACTCTACTTGCACTTGACGCACGCTTCGAAAACAAGATTAGCATCTGCTGAAGAAAATGGCCACTGAATCTAAAATTCTGAAGTGGCGTCAGTTTTCATATATCTTCATGAGATATGGAAGGGTACAAAAGTCCAATGTAAAATAACTTATAACTTAATGTATTTCTTTTCTTAAGTACCGGTAAGTCCTAGAATATCGTTTTCCAATTCAATTATCGAAACAACTTCAGGTATGGAAATTAAATGAATGGATTTACCTATGAGATAACATATCTTGAATGCCCTTCTTATGAAATGAAGATATTCTTAAAATGTCGCTAGGACGTACCAAGTACCGAATCTTGATGTCCTAGAGACATCCCATTGCTAATGTCAGAATTATTCAAAATCGTCCCAGAGATGTGCTCGTTTTGTTAGTAATGAAGTAAACTCAACATGAATTCAATTTTCGAAGAATATCTACCAAAGAATAAAATATATTTTTTTCTGTGCAAATACCTTGATCGAGCCTTGAAATTGTGGTATATTGTGCAGCTACATCTTTCCTTGTTTCCCACGTATTTGGAAGAAAATAAGGCAAATCTAGCTCGTCGGCTTGATAGTAGATTGGTTTCCAATCGGGAATATGGCCCATCCCAGTGTCGCCGTTACCAAAACGTTGACAAAATTCACCATACTCCGGGTTCGTATGCCCACATCGATGGGGATCATGAAAAGCGATGTAGAGGAAGAATTGGCTGAAAATTATTTGATTGAATTTTTGGGAATAATTTGGCCAAACAAATAGACAAATAGTAAGCAGCTGTTTTTTTTATATTTTGTGGCCGGTTATTCGGTGCTGATGAGAAGCAATCACCCCTAAACCAGAATATAAAGAAGTTCTCCTCGATGTTTTTGGTCATGGGTCATGGGGTCTGGTGAATGATCACAGCAAGCGCTCACAAGTAAACAAGTCTAACGAATTTCTTGCACGAATGATCTGTGTTGCTTCTTGAAGGATATCTGCGGGATAGTATAATCACAAGAGTGCCCTTTTCAAAAATTCCTTTTTCTATTTTGTTCTGATGCACATACACCCTAATGGATTATAAGACACAGACATTCGACTTATTTTAAAATACTGTTCCTAACATACGTACCTATATTTGTGAAGTTCGTTACCAAATCATGAAATTGAAACACACAGACATTTGAAATGTATATTATCGATAAACTTACCCGGGGGACGTTTCCAAAAACTTTCTGGTAAGCAATTTAATATGAGTTATGTTCCTACCAACTTGCAGAATCGAATTGTTTTCTTCTGTTTCGGAATAATCGAAAGGATATACTCCTTCCGGACCAACATGCTTTTTACCGATTATTCCTGAAAAATGTTTTGATTCAACATAAGAATATAGTATAACTACTGCTCTTCGGGCTTGAAGGCCGTCGTACTTTGGAATTTCTTCCTGACGTTTCGCTAGCGCGAGTGGCCAGCTTCTTCAGAGGCTTATTCATCTCCGATGACTGTAGTCATCGGAGATGAATAAGCCTCTGAAGAAGCTGGCCACTCGCGCTAGCGAAACGTCAGGAAGAAATTCCAAAGTACGACGGCCTTCAAGCCCGAAGAGCAGTAGTTATACTAATAACCTCGGCCGCGAAAGCCTCAACCATTTTGTCATAAGAATATAGGTTAAATATAAATCCAATTCTGACGAATATTTCCCTAATATATAAAATGTCCGATAATATAAGAGCAATGCAATTATCGAAAACTTACTACCGCTGTAAGTTGAGAAATGTGCAAAATACGCTATTACATATATATTGGTGAAACATCAAGACCAGTAAGAATAAGAAGACGAGAAATAGATTGAAATTAGTTGAACTCGTATCATCAACAAATGGTACATACATGGTCGAGTGGAATAACTTTATTCTTGACGGAACAGAATGGAAACTACCACTTTTGCATAGGTTGTGTCAAGATCAACATTTGATGTGGTTATTGATGTATATTAGTCATGTCAGTGTCACATTTTGACACTATGTACCAAATTGCAATTTCATTGAATATTTCCCTCATATAAAATGTCCCATAAGAGCAATGCAATTATCGAAAACTGACAGCGGTAATTGCATTGTATCAAGTCACCATAACAACACATTTGAAACCGTATCGCTAGACGTCAGTAAACAACACAAATAATGTCAGATAGACTTCAAAAATAGAAAAACATTTCGCGTTTAGGTTAGTACTCCATATAATCTATAGAAGAAAGTATAAATGAACAAAAAATAACAATTTCCTTGAGAATTTCTTTATTCGTGAAATATTCCAATGAATTACATTCGTGTATAAAAATGACCAGATAATTTTGCATTCAAGCGTGATATCTTATACAAATTGCATTCGATTATTTTCATATTTTGTAAAAGAGACTAGTCCTTCGGACTCGGGCACTTTCGCCAAAATATGAAAATAAACTCTTGCAATTTTTAGATATCACGCTTTCTTGCAAAATTATCGGTAATTTTTATACACTCGTGCAATTATAACCGGAAATTCATACTTTCATCCAGGCAAAGTAACAATGTGTCGGTTGCTATGAAAATCTATATTATTCATACTAATTATAGTTTGACAACATTATGGACAGAAATCTAGGCTGGATTCAGACAGATCCGAAAACCGATCGTACGACGATCCGATAGCTTTCTGATTGGTCTAAATTTGAATTGAGACCAATTTAGACCAATCAGAAAGCTATCTGATCGTCGTACGATCGAATTTCGGATCTGTCTAAATGCAGCCTTAGAAGTACTCACTTCTCCAGACACATATTAATCAGCAAAGTATATTACCATTGTATAACGATCTCTCTTTCTTTATAGAATGATATTACTTTTGCTGCCTGGACAGGAAAAGTAATACTTTCCTGATTGATATGTGCCAGCAAATATCAATATTTTCTGTCAATCGGAGAAAAAAATATTTCGCTTCGTGGAGATTTTACTATACAAGTATATTTTAGGAAAATGGGCACTGAAATCCTAACAAAAATTTAAAATATATTTTGGTCAAAGGATAAAACAAAAAATAGTAAATCAAGCGAAATTGAAATAAAGAAATTTTGATGAATGTGAACGAATGTTGAAACCAAGTTTCAAATTTATTGTTTTCATGACGTTTGGCCGCTGGTTTTTGCAATCGTCTTCAGTCATAACCCGAAAGTTCGAACCAATAAAACTCAAAGGAACATTGTCAACCGCATTCGAGCAATAAATATCTTACCTGTCCTTATTCCATGTTCTTTCAGAATATTTGGTAAACTCTTTACGTATTTGAATGAATCGAAGTTGTGCACTCCTTGATGCAAACCATACATCCCGTTTTGATGCGAGGGCATTCCTGTTAAAAAAGCTGCACGGCTAAAAAATTATACAAACTACAATTGTTCATGACCATATATTAATAACATTTTACAGATGCTGAAGAGAAATGGGGGGATTGAAACTCAACTATCGGAAAAATATTACCACAAAAAGAATCGAAAATGATTTACCCATGCACAAAAAGCTTCATTATTCTCTTCGAAACGAAAGGCAGAGATAATAAATAGCCCATTAATTTACACACTGAACTGTACATTGATATGCAAGGGCTAATATATTTGTCCCCATTCAATAATCAGTGGCATTCAGGTCTGGTATTCATGCTGGCCGAAGGAAGCTGCGACTTTTTTCCTTCCATAGATGATATGATTTTGTGACCAGTATATGTTATTCGAATAATGAATAAACCAAATCGCGTAAATTGGATGATTTTTTCAATCTATATTTTATTCTAATTCTATTTACCTCGGAGAACAACTGCTCACTGACGTGAAAGCTTTGTTAAAAATGAGACTGTCCCTCGCCAATTTATCCAGATTCGGAGTTTGGCAAATTTTGTTTCTGTACGCCCCCATTTCGAATCCCCCATCATCAGCTGGAACAGAGCAAAAAATAGGAACGCAAGATTTGTTATTGACTTGTGTGAAGGTGTGGATTTATGTCACAGTAATTCCACTTTTACTGTGGAAGATATATATCATTTTCAATAGAAAATTTACACTTAGGTATACATTTACTACAAAAAATCTTATTTTCGCAGTGAGAGTGTAATTTACTTTTGAGCATGCAAAGGTCCATGCCATAATATTTTGAGATTATGAAAAGATACAAGTCCCACAAATGAAAGAGGCCAATCTTGAAACTTCCTTCCTTTAAACCAATCACATTAATTATGTCCAAATAATACGTTTATGATTTATGCGCATGTGTAATTTCAATTGACATCAATTTGTATTCTGTGATTTTCAAAACTATCTTCTATTCGTATTCTGTGATTTTAAAAACTATCTTCGAAATGTGTTGATGATAATTTATTTGTGGTAGCTACTTAATATAATATGGATATTAGATTCGGAACTATTAGCACCAGAAACAATGGAAATTCCAATTAGAGGTGAAAAAAATCACTCAAGAGTAGAAAAACAAACGACTGAGGAGTGGAAAGTACAACGTGAAATAAAACGAACAAAACTTAATTGAATATTGAGTTTCAGAACTTACTAACTCATTCAGGTTTCAAATACTTCAAAATAAAGTATAAGGTTTGTTCTAGCAACACATCCGACCGATCCGAAATTGGTCAGAGGCATGCGCAAAATGAATTTCGCTCTCCAATATTCATCTTGCGCATGCCTCTGACTGCTTCAGACCAATTTCCAAACGGTCAAATGAATTGCTAGAACAAACCTATTGAACTTGTCTGTAAGGGGTTAGCTTTCTATAAGATGCCCTGTCTAAGCAAACATTGTGTGCTAACATGTTCCTATTGGTGAACGAAAGATCCCACCAGAGTTTAGCCAATGAGACCGTCGGTATCGAAATTCTCTCGTGAGCTGTCTCTTGATTGAATTGCAGCTTTGAAAAATCGCATTTGCATCGCCATCTACCGTCGAAAAATGTAAGCTCTCGCTTCGATTTCTCAGATCGAGAGGAATTGACTAAACGAAAGCATATCAGTCAACGCACCAGGGTTTTTATGCATATTGAAATTCGAATAATTTATCAGTGTTGTGATGAAAAAACAATGATTTACCTGCGTTAACTAATATTGCGGAAACTTCCAGTTAATATCGGAGAAAAAGTAATTTCTCACAAAAGTTGAAGATTGAAAATAACAATCATAAATTCAGTACCCTATTTGGAAATAATATTTGGGACTGGCTTGAGTCAGCGGACACTCCATATATAAAAGGTAAGTACCTCTGGCAATAAAGCATAAACGCATTTCGAAATTGCAAAAGAGCTACAGTTGATTTTTTTTTCATCAATCAAATTCGCCTCAAAATTTAACAAACTTCCTTCATCCATGTCTGAGAATCGCATGCAGACTCGAACTTGAATAGCCCTCTGTATATTGAATTTGTGACAAACAAAAAGGCTTTTCATCGTGTAAGAAGAAAGAACAAAAAATATCAAACTGAAATTATTTATGATGGAACATGAACATATCGATAAATCCTATCAAGTCAAGTGTATGCTGCATGGCGAATAATTTAGCGCCAATTTCAAATTTACCGCTTCGGCAATCATTTTCCATTGGCGTGCCCAAATAAGTGGAACGCCATGAGCATGCGTGAATACCACGTTTAAAAAAAGAAGCGTAAATCAACAAAATATAACTTATTTGCCTTCCCGTAGGTTAATCATTCTCAAATAAAAGGTTTTGTGGCATATAGATGGAGTAAAACAAACCGTGAACTTGAGAAACTATCAAATTTACACAATAAAAATGAAATTGGTTATCATTATACCAAACGCTTAGCTTTGAATAACAAAAGACATTTCCAGAATCGAAGCACCAGTTTCGTGAAAAACATCATTACAAAACATCATTACGAAATCTTTTTACATTCTATACGGCCAGCGGGTCGTTGAACTTTTGATATAAAATTTATAAGATTCCATCACAGCCACAGCCAAATAATATTCTTCAAACAGATCAATTGAAAATTGAATAAAGCTCACCCAGTATCACGACTGCGTTCAGTTTTTTTGTTGCGTTCGCACTGTAGGAAAGAAAAACAAATAGAAACAAAACCTTAATTATTAAAAAGGTACTCATTTTCGGTAGGTATTAATAGATGTATTGGTTCCGAAGAATATTTATTTACAAACTGCAGCTACCGATTACCGATTGCTCTCGGGTCCATGCAGTGTTGCCAAGTATTTTTAAATATTTGAAAGCGCAATATTTTATTGCTGAAGACTGTTATTTTGAACAATTGAAAGAGATATTGATTTTTATTGTTTTTAGAAAACCGCAACTCATAAGACTGGAAACTGTCATTGTAATATCTATCGTTTTACAACACAAGATGCATAAAATCATGGTATGCGTTGACTTCGATCTAAGAAATGGTAACCTCAAATTCTCGATATTCCACATTCTTGATTTTTGAGAAATTCAATCGAAAGAATGACTTCGAGAGATTGCTAACAGAGGTGCACTTCAGCAATATCAGGGCCCTATGTCCCTATTCTTTGAATCACTCACAGTTCTTGGTATACGCTGTTGCTAAGCTGCGACAGATCTGATCGATCTCTTTCTATAGCAACAACGTATACATTCATCGAACGAATGGTTCAAGAATAGATTCCGGTACTTCCACTTTTCACACCCTTCTTATAGGTAATCTTCAAATTTGTTACGTCATTTCCGAAAATTTTTAAATCCTGCGCTACCTGTTTTTTTCCATAGTATGAATTCAGAACTTTCATGGACACTATCAAAGAGAACTTATATATTATTGACATCAATCTTATTGGTTCTGGGACTTTTTTAAAACTATTTAGGATTCTGGCAAAATATTTGTGATGAAATGATTATTTATTTCCTAACGCTAACAAATAATTCACCTGTGGTAATAGCTACTATTTATATTTGATAGAGATGGATATTAGATTCTATATATTCAACCCCAGAAACAATATGCAAATTACTTCATCTTGAAAGTAATTATATAGAGGTAAAAACTTCACTCAGCAATATAGCAACAGTAATTTCAAAAATGTGAAAAGGAACAGAAGCAAAAATAACGCGAAATGGAACAGAAACGAAACCAAAGAGAATTTTCAGAATATTGTATTGAATTTATCGGACTTTCCAACCGCATGCGAATTTTAAATACCTCAGTAGAGAGAACTCCATGACAACACCTGTGGAGTAGGCAAATTGCGGCCCCAGCGCCAAGTCAAATATCTTTTACCTGTGACACACCTGAAGAGTACGTCGATTATTGAGACCTCAGCGTGAAGTCGCATTATCATTTCTTGAAAATGGCTCGAAATCGGGGCCGAAACGTTGAACAAAAGCTTTAGACATGGTTCTAGCCGAACTTAACCATTGCATATAAAACTGTCCGTGGAAACATATACGAACACACATATATATCATTGTATACGGTATATACGGTTTGCTCCAGTTTTTGAATGTGTTAATAGAATTCGATCGGTATCGTAAAACAGTAAGTCATTTGTGGAGGAAGAAGATTTACGCTAGGCTTTGTTCAGTATAACCAACTGGATGACTATTCTCTGACTATTTGAAACATTCCCGACCGCAGGCCAGAACTAATAATAAAGTTTTTTTTAATGGGATTTCAAATTAAGATCGCAACGCCACGTTCAAGAAAACTCCAACTATTAGCCATTCCAGATACTTGTCAAAAATGTCAAATCAATCAATATTGCAGCATCTGCCCCCCAGAAACTTTGTTTTTTTTTTACAAAAGAGCGTCATTTTCAGTAGTAATAACCCAAGGACATAGATAATAATTGTTCGAAAATTTTATAACAGATTTCGAAAGCTTGTTGCTAGGAAACCATAGAAATAATAATAAATACAGTTCAGTGTAGGAAACAGACCGACGCCGTAGGCGGAGGGCTGTTTCTTATGAGCAACAAGCTTGAGAAAGTTTTTATAACATTTTTGAGCATTCATCAATGTTCGAGGGTATATTCGGTATAAAATTTACTTTATAGATAAGTTGCAACTCAGAAAACTTGGCAACTATTATAGCTGCGTTCGAGTTGAAGCCCAAACGAGCAACCAGGGGGTCTATTCTTGAACCACACCTTCATTCAACGTATACGTTGTTGCTAGGTAGAGACCAATAAGATCTGTCGCAGCTTTGCAACAGCGTATTCGCAGAACTGCGATTGAATGGTATCGAAAACAGAAACAGAACTCACGCCTTAACGCTGAATTGGAAAGAAATACGATAGGGTTATTCAGGGCTCGCCCGGATCGTTTCGGGTGTCGAATCGAACGCAGCTAAATGAATGAAGGTCATTCAAACAATATAAAAAGAAGAAGAGGAAGGTCATTTTAGTCACAAGTCAAAACTGTCGAAAGTCTAAACAATTATTTTTAATTTTGTTGTTGAGTTTTCATAATAGGTCTATGATCTCAAAGAGTAATCATACACGTTTCTGCTTCAACTCAGTTGATGAATAATATCCTCTTTGGTAAATTGAAATGTTGTAAATCGTATTTATCCTAAGAACACTATAGAATTTCTAAATTAAAACCCGTTGTTGAGGTCAACTTTGAGGTGAGTATTGCACTGGATCTTTGTAGTTTTCAATTGACCCGTTGTTTATGTTTAGAATATGTTGATCAATGATAATAACTGATTAGGTATTTCTATCGACTGGAAAACCGGTCGTGAGATACTTTTCTAATGAAATATCGCTTCGATGTGGACACGTGATAATGAACTTTATTCCGATAAGTTCAGGACATTGAATAGGTCAAAAAACTAATTAAAATGCACAAGATTTGATGTTCAAAATAATCTTTATAATATTATTTCGTAAGATCATATACAGAATCACTTTTTTTGTGAGTAACGTTTTTTTAAAAGTTCCCACCATGGTGTGATTATTAGTAAGTATTTGGCATATCAATACCTCATTCATATACAAGTCTTATACTTAGTCAAGTCTTGCTGCGTCAAATTCTTTCTACACCAAAAATAATGTTGTACGGAAAGATTTGTATTTCTGGGTATGATGGGATGAGTAGAAGAATTGTCTATTATTTCATGAGAATAGTTCAATAGAGAGTTATTACAAACTTGCAGAATGTATACCGTATATGTTATACCTAAGCGTTATATATACTACGTTATAACTTAACAAATTTTGTTTGCTATTGTGCATGTGTACATGTCATTGTAAGGCATACCGTATACTCCAGATGATGTGTGAATAACTCTCTATTAACTTTGCAAAGATTACATTTAGTATTTACATTGGTTCCAGGACCTATTTTGTGGCTTTCTTCCTCTCCAAATTGAAAAATGAAAATTGAAAAATGAAAATTTAAGACACTTTCTGTTTAGTGATTGTATTTTATTTCTCTCATAGAATTTGTAAAACTTAAGAAACTAAAAAATAATCCAACAAACTTCATTATCTCCATAAAAAAACAAGTTCCGTATTATCAAATATTGGAAATGAACGATGTTATGATTACTTTGTGTATATAAAAAACGGGAATAAAGCTAGATTTTTTAAATATTTCCTGCAGCATCTGTGCTTATAGTGATTTATATTTTGATGCAGCCTATATTATAGAATTATCGATACCGGTGAGTACATTTTTCGAAAGTATGTACCTAGATTGATTGTAATCATGGTGGGAAACACTGTGCCAGACAATATTTCTGATTCATTGAAATATCCCCTAATTTACAGGAAACATTGTGTTAGTCAACAAAAATTGTTTGTGGGGAAACTCCTGTATTATACACAGAACATCGCTCATTGCTTATGGCAGACTCCTGTAATATGTAGAAAATATTGTGTCATCCTACGAAATTGTCTATGTGAAACTTCTGTAATGTATAGAGTATGAAATTACTTGTGTATTTGTATCAGATCATGGAATAACGAAAAATTGAGGGAAGTCAGAAATCATGCTCCTTTTTTTGGGATCCAGAAGAAATCACAAAACGTAATGAATACATATTCGACAGTCTCGAGAATGTAATTTGAAATATCATCATTCTCCACATTGATGCTGACTCAAGTAGTTATTATGATTACTCAAAGGAATCTGGTCCTATAGCAAAAACAATTCAAACATTTTATGTGGTGCTGTCATAGCCTGAATAACAGAAGAGCAATTTATATTTTTAACACAATTAATGTTATTGTGTTGATTCAATGAAATAGATAACTTTCAAATGAACTTGAGATAAACAAAATGAATTTCGCCGGACAAATTTATTTCAGTTATATCATCATAAATATTAGCATTATTTCGAATTCTAATTTATTCACATTATCACTGTCCCATAATGATTGTTCAAATGATATTGCGTCTGATTTTGCAACACTTTTTTCTCAAAGGAACATGTTGAAAATCAGAATTTTGTGAATATTCGCATTATTTGTATGGAGATATTTGCGAAAGTTCTGAAAACTTTCGAAGCATTGCCAAACTCTTGCGTTAAACGGAAAATATATTTTTGCAATAAGTTGTTTAAGGTCATTAAAACAAATTTCGAAATTTTTACAAAAGTTTTAAATACGGGTTGCAAATGAAGAAGTCCTCATATACAACGTTTTCATCGATTTGCAATCACGTCTGCAATACGGAAATGGGGGTATAATCAAAATGAAAAATATTATGGTATTTGTTCTCTAGCAATGAAAGCAAAAGTTCTGCAAATTTGTGAAGGGTGTAGAAATAGCTGTTTACATCTCCTGATAAATTTGCAATAATGCAAAAAGAACGGAACTGTTTGTTTAAAAAAAATGTTGTCAATCCTAATATTTCCAAAAAAATTCCAAAAGTTCTGCAAAACTTGGAAAAATATCCCAAATCTATTTGTTGGGAAGTACTTCAATTTGCAACCTCTTGCATCAAACGGAAAATATATTTGCGCAATAAATTGTTCGTTTTGATTGAAACAAGCGTCTTACTTTTTACAAAAGTTATGGATAAAAGTTGAAAATGGAGAAGTTCTCCTCTAGAACGTTTTCGTTGATTTGCAGCCACGTCCGTAACACAGAAATAAGGGTAAAAACAAAAGAAAAATAATTTTGTATTTGTACGTTTTCAAAAAAAAAAACAAAAGTTCTACAAACTAGTGAAGTGTTGAAAACTAGTAGTTAATAAAGTATACCACACACAACTATAAACAATATCAAACACCGGTACCTACTAACAGAGGAAATCAGATCCAATAAACCAGAACAATATGTAATAATAATAATAATCTTGATTTTAAAAATATACTGGCCATTACAGAATGTAAACGGACAACATAGAATGAAACAGTGTAAAAAAAAACAATTACTTATACTTATAAACATATATTTAAACCAACACAATGTGTTATGAAATGTAGATATGACAAACAGTATGTTTCAGAATTATATGATGAAATAAATAAACATCTATTTCTATCCAATTCAGTTTAAATAATCGCCGATGCTGTAAGGTTCCATCTCTACCAGCATTTTTTTAATTTCTTTCTTGAATTTATTTAAAACTCTTATGTTTTTGATTCTATCAGGCAACTTATTATATAGTTTCATTGCCATATAGTGGGGATTTCTTTCAGTGATTTTCAGTCGATGAATAGGGAAAGTAAAGTCATTTCTTCTTGTCTCATATGTATGTTGATTTGTGTTGTTAGTGAATAAATGCCTATTTTTAAATAAGAACATTACACATTCATAAATGTATAGGGCATATATTGTCATTATATTGTTGTTTCTGAAAATGGATCTACATGATTCATTATACTTCATATTATTCATTATCCTTAAAGTTCTTTTTTGAATCAAGAATATTTTTTCAGTGTTACTGTTGCTTCCCCAGAAAATGATTCCATATCGAGCTACTGATTCAGAATTGGCGAAATAGAGAATTCTGAGTGCTACTTTGTTCAGATGTTTGCTAATCACTCTTAGTCCATATACTATCTCACTCAGTTTGTTAGCTGTATGCTCTATATGTTGATTCCATTTTAAAAACTCATCAATATAAATCCCCAGAAACTTGGTGTCTTCAGAGTAATCTATAGTTGTTCTTCCCATGGTTAATTTTTGAGGTCGCTCTATATTTAGCTGAGTAGTTCTAAACAATAATAGGCATAGCCCGAATGATAATCAATTATTCAGCTGAATAACTGTGATGTAAGTCCCTTCCTGGGGTTGTAAATATGCGATTAGTATTTCTTGAACAATTAAGGTTCCGATTTAAGTTCGAGGTTGCAAAGTTTCATATCCACTGAGACCGATATAACTTTTGTAATTATCTCAATACTTGTGTGTACTGGACATAGCGGCGTTGAGGAAACAAGTTTAATAAATATATATTCCGTTTTTCAGAAAAGGTTGCAAATGTAAGTAACTATGTTGAACATTTTTTTCATTCACTTATGAATTTTGCAAATTTTTATAATTTTTTAAACAAATTGCAATGGAAAACTACAACAAATGAGACAAACATAAGGTTCGGTAACTGTAACAAGGTTGCAAACTTAATGCATGTTGTAAAACAATATTACTAGCGTTATTCCTAGTTTGCAGAACTTTTGCAATTTTCTGTGCGAAAATAAAGTATTAAAACGTTTTTGCCATTAAAACAATGTTCCGTTCATCGCAAAATTTTATAGTTTGTTTTCATTCACGCACTAACATACGGGTGAAGTTTGAAAACTTTTGGAATTATAGTGAATTGATTGTCTATATGTACTGACCTTGGCCGTGAACGTTTACGTTCTTTGAACAGTCTACTTTTCATTATATATAGTAGTTTTCTCAATAAATGGTATTGACTGAAGGATTATAATAGAACCAATTAGACCCTTAAGTTGTAAAATCCGAGATGCACATCATAAATGTAAAAGGACCGGATTCAGGTAATTTTGTTTCTCAGAGAGGGATTGTAGAGGATTACAGCGTACACTTCTTGTTCATTTTAGTCTTTGTATTTCATTGGAAGTGTTCACTTGTGTTACGGCGTGCAATAATTTTCTAACATTTATTTGTTATTACAGACTAGCAAAGATTTTATACCCCAACGTACATAATAGACAGTATGTGGCGTCCGTGGATGAAAAGTAATAGTGCTTCTTCCAGTGGTTCGTTAAAGAAGAATCACTTATCTTGTGACGCGAAAATCATTTTAAAAAATGTGTATAGTTCCTTACTTCAGCAAGGATATAACGCGGGTGCTGCAGCAAAAGTAACCAGTAATTTGACGAAGGTGCCTCTTACTTCAGTTAGACGAATTGTTGAAAATTCCATGGAATCAAGAAAAAAGCGTAAAGATTCCGGTGTCACAAAGAGACTAGACGACTGGGAAAAAGATTTGATAAGGAGAAAAATCTACACCATGTACGATGAGCAGCGTGTCCCTACAATCAAAAGTCTGAAACAGCGGCTCATCAATGACGAAACTCACATCAACTGTGGCCTCACTACTCTTTGGAGAGCTCTGTCTGCAATGGGCTTTAAATATCGCAAAATTGACAAGAGACAAGTAATAATGGAATCCACACGTTTAATAAACTGGCGTTCTGAATATATAACGTTAATAAGAAAATACCGGTCTGAAAATCGGCCAATACTCTACCTCGACGAGACGTGGTTTGTCACGCATGACACCCCTTCCAAAGGATGGTCTGATTCCTCTGATGCGTGTAAAACAAAAGCACCAACAAATAAAGGGAAGAGAATCACAATATTACACGCAGGATCAGAAAATGGTTGGATCCCAAACGCTGTGTGGATTTCTGCCAAAAATATTAAGGACTCTTGTGTTGATTATCACGAAGATACGACCGCAGAGCTTTTTGAAGATTGGTTTAAAAATTGTCTGTTACCCAACATTCCGCCAAACAGCGTTATAGTAATGGACAACGTAAGCTATCATAGTCGACAATTGCAAAAAATTCCTGGCTCAAAGAATACGAAATTGGAGATTCAAAACTTCATGGCTGCAAATGACATATATTTTGAGGGAAATTATACAAAAAAATAACTTTTACAAGTGCTGCAGTCATTTTCTTAGAAAAAACGTATGTTTGTGATACAATTGCAGAAGAATTGGGACATACAGTGTTACGACTACCTCCCTACTACTGCGTGTTCAATCTCATAGAGCTTATGTGGCACCAACTTAAATCGAGCGTGCGCGGAAAAAATACTTCTCCGACTTTAAGTGGTAGTGTGGTAGAATTAATTAGGAACTGTATGAATGACATTCCTACCGAGAGTTGAAAAAGTTCTGTTAGTCATGTTATAAATGTTGAAAACTCGTACCTTTCTGTAAAATCAATTGCGCCAATTATAATTAATTTAGATGAGGATAGCGATAGCGACACTGAACTAAATATAGAATAGAATTGTAACATTTAAATAAATTACTTGTACCTATATCTCCTACATTATGCAAAATTCAAATTTCTTAAGTTCGACCCTGTAGCAGCACATTTGCATCTTTTACCAGATGATTTTCTACACAATGGGGTTAAATCGGGTAGTTTATTGCATTTCGTAGCACATGATGTCGATCGTCGGTCGATAGATAATATCTCTCCGACGAAACTGATGTGTATCCGTTTCAGAAATGATGCACAAAACCGCCCCCGAAGGACAGAACGGCAGCAACCCCGAGAAAATATGCATATTGGACGCGGGCGCCCAGTACGGCAAAGTCATCGACAGGAAAGTTCGGGAGTTGTGCGTGGAGTCGCATCTCCTCCCTCTCGACACGCCGGCCTTCAACATCAAAGAGGGCGGCTACAAAGCCATCATCATATCGGGGGGGCCGAATTCCGTGTTCGCGGAAGACGCCCCCAGATACGACGAGAACATTTTCAGGATAGGGTTACCGGTGTTAGGTGGGTCGTTTTTTTGTTCTCTTTGGAGATTTCTTGTTCTACAATTTGACACATTTAAAATGAAAGCGCCCTCTTGAAACATATTTTTCTACAACTGTCAAAAAAAGTTGTCATTTTATGGATGCGTCAAACACCTTTTTTTACAATGATACAGTAGCAGTTTGTACAACAAGAGTGGATAACGATCGTGTAATGATGGTTATTAATACATGAGCATAAACCGGGATACGAAACGAGCCGAAGGTGAGTTTCGTGTTGTTTATGCGAGTGTATTAATAACCATTACATGAGAGTTGCATACGCTATTTTATCTACACCCAATAAATAATAAAGAACTGAAAATATTATATTATTAGGTATTTATATTGAACCTCGTATTGAACACAATAATAGTAGGTAATCAATCGTATTTATTTGAAAAATTCTACAAAATTATAATTAATGGTATAACCACGGAAAATCAAACAATGAGAATGGAAAAAAAAATGAAAAAAATCTCTGCCGAAGTCAGGAATTGAACCCGGATGTTTTTGATGACTGCCCTCGCCACTGACCACTCGGCCATCAGGGCTCTTTGGATTTGTTCGAAAATAAAAATATATGTGTTGCATTTGTCAAATGAAAAATATAATCCTTTCGATTGTATTTTTTTCTTGTCTAAGACATCTGTGGAGGAATCGCTGGTGATTCTTCTATGTCACTGCTATAAGACATTTTCATACGATTATCGAAAATTGACTAAATTCTTCAAAAATTCAATACCTACTGATTTCGACTTGACAAACGTCAAAATGCAAAGCTTGCACATCATGCTTGATTGAAAAATAATGGGTTTTTCTATTGGTTGAAAATCTGTATCGTAATGAAAATCTGTATCGTAATGGATTTCATTATTAAACAGGTTGTGGGCATATAAGTGTATTATTAGAGTACAGGTGTAGATAAAAAATCATATGTATGAAGGCGTCATCTTTTATAACAACTTGTCGAAAACATTGAATAATACAAAAAATACTAATTCATTTAAGAAAAACTTAAAAAAATACTTATTATCTTTTACTTGATTCACTATTTTCTTTATCATTTTATTATATCTCACCCATGACTATATCATGTATTAGTTTTTTTTTCTTCTTGTTTTTGTTAATGAAGCACTGAATTTTACTGCTTGAAATCAAGATGTTCCCTATTATAAATACATGTTATTTCTTGGGAGCAATAAACGTTATAAATATTTAAAAAAAAATCAAAGAAAATCCAGAGAAAAATAGGTTTTGAGACTAGAACCAACAGCTATTAAGTGAACTGTCTCAGGGGCATACACCTTAACCAACTAATCTATTTGGACTGTACAATTTTAGTTGATTATTTATTGGTGTGAAGAGTAGATGTAAGTCCTCCAATTCCACAAAAAAAAATATCAATTGTGACAATTCAAACTTGACATGATAAACTAAAAATATTTCATATATAAGTACATTTATTTATGCTCAAATAAAACAACTTGATTTCGTGTTCGTTGGTAGACATCAGAATTGTGACGTTTTTGCAAGAATCATATCCATTCAGTTGACTAGAATCGCCTACTTATCCGTTGAGTAAACTATAAAGAAATCAGCATATTTATGGGTGGGAGTAAAAAAATATATTTTTTTCACCGTTAAATATTTTTTTTCCACTGCTAGAGAAATATTGCCGGAAATCAATGTTTTCCTTTATATTTCAATCAATCTTTATTGACCCCCAAAAAAAATTAATGTTTATAAAGAAGGGATAACAATCAATTTATACATTAAAAATGGATTTCAATAATGAATCAATCCAATGTCATAAAATAATGACTCCACAGTGTCTTAACACCTTGGATTTTTCTTCTTTTATCATAGCAGAGCATTTTATTTTGTAATTTTTACATTTTTTGTTCGACACCATTTTCTAAACAGTGTACACTTTTTCGATGCATCTTTTATTTCTTCACTATCACTTCGTATTATATCATCAGCATATTAACAAAAATATTAAATATTTTGGACACAAAGAGAAATTACAGATTTGACAATCAATATTTATTGCCAATTGCGCGTTTGTTTCAATAATGATAAGAAATAAGTTGATTGATTGATTGATTAATAGTTATTTATAGGAGAGGTTGAATTTCTATTTTTAAATTTTAAATAAAAATACAGTTGTAGAAAAAAAACGTTTGTATTTTGTGCCTAATATTTCGTTTTTAATGGAACTATCGGTCTCGGTCGAGAATTCACATTCTCATGTGCTATTAAAAAACACTCAATTTTACGCACTTTATATAAAAATAACTGTTTCACGGGTGCTGTCAGGATTATTTCACATCACAGTTAACATATGTATTTTTCAGGTATTTGTTATGGCATGCAAATGTTGAATAAGGAATTTGGTGGAACGATAGAACGAAAAAATAATAGAGAAGATGGCGTATTTACCGTTGAAGTAGACACAAAGTGTTTGCTGTTCAAGTAAGTGAAAGTGATTTTTACTCCATTGATTTTCAATTCAACCTATATTTATGTTCAGAAAAATGCATGTTTCATCGTGATATTAGGTAATTGAAGTATTTTATTTTTTGATCCAGCGAGTTTTTCTTTAGTTATATGGCTTTTCGCTCAATTTCTGCTTATTTGATTTTTTTGTCTCTAATTTTTGAATGTTATTTCAATTTTTCAATTATAAAAATATATTAAAATGTTAAATAGAATTAGTTTTTCTAAACTTTTGGGAGCTAAGGATTAACGAGGTTTTATTTTTTAAAGTGCTATCCCTAGCAGGATTTACTGTGCATTTCATTTATCTTTTTTGCATTTTGATTGTTTCTATCAATTTTTTGATAGTTTTCCATACAGTAACTATTTTACAACTAGAACACATTCCTACTTTGTGGATGTTGTCCTGAGTTCTTATGTTCTTCAAACCTTGTTTGATAGTGAAGTTGAAATAATTTTTTAAGAAATTAAACTGAATCATTGACAAGACTGAAATAAACGATCACCTAGACTATTCCGACACTGATCTGCAGTTTTCCCACCAAAAAAGGAAACTATAAATGGAGAATTTGATTGCTATAATTAAAATTTGAAAAAGTTTAGGGGCGCCTGGCAGGGGTTTGTAACTGCAGTAAGTGTCAGGCAATGGATGATGTGGTTTCTAATATCATTCTGAAGAAAATACAAAGGAACTTGGCTTTATACTTGAAGGAAATTGAGATAATATTTTATACACCTTTGCTACCGTTGAGGAAGATCTGTTAGCTTTGACCAAAAAATCAGACTCCATATACAAAGTATATCTTACATTTAGTATACAAAGTCTGAGTTACCACTGTTTATTGATAAGATGGCTAGAGACTAAGGTGACTATATACTGGTGTTTTCACTCCATATAAAAGATTGTCAGCAAATCAGACGACCGATCTGGCCTACTTGATCAAGGATTGATGACATAGACCGTAATAATAACTCAAAAAATTCGCCAGGTATCGTCACTCGCAGTTGAGATGACAGTCACGTGCACGTCCTGTGTTGCCAAGTGGCTATGTCGTGGCGAATTCTGGTCTATGTGCTGAAAAAATTAGTTGATTGTTTATATTTTCATTTGAGCAATATAATATTGTGATCCCAATTCAAAAGCTCGGTATAGAAGTAGTATCACAATTCAGCCGAATATTATTCACGTTAATGCGTGTGAGCGAATAGAAGTGAGACTTGTGATCAAATTTTATGGATATGTGAAGTGAGAATATGCCATTTTTGCTGGTGTGTGAAATCATTATTATTTTTTATAATCTTCTGGGTTGAACTGAAAATATCTAAAACACATATCACTGCATTTATAGAATAATCAGAACGTGTGCACACTCTAAAATATTGTTGCCAACATACTTCTCTTGTGTTTTTTTAAAATCACTATGAAATTTTCATATGGTTATTGAATATACTAGAACGTGAGATTATTCTTAGAGGTAGGTCATTGAAGATGAAGTTTGTTTTCATCAAACTTTACATTGATCTAGCGTTCTATTCTCTGTTCTAACCAAAAGTGATCTGTATTGGCAACAACGTGTTCCATAGATCGAGTGATCTCGAACATTTTCAGGAATTTCAACCACAAGCGCACCCTTAAGGCGTAATTTTGAACAACTACACCCTGTCTACAGGTTTGTCTGAAAGAATATCGCAACACTGAAAGCACCAGTATATAGCCATCTTATGGAGACCCTGGTGATTCCACTGATAACATTTTGTTTATATTTTTGTGGCGAAAAAAACAATCGACGCTTTCGGAGGTTTCCCCTATATTTTCGTTAGAGGGCGTTATGTTCCTATGTTTCAAATTTGATGACAAGTGTCAAGTCAATTCACATTGTCATGTCATTTTGAAACTTTGACATGTACGATGTTTTTTTCGTGTTTATATATTGGTTTTGTTTCTTTTAGACATTGAAAGGTTTCAACTGGTTTTCTACCGGTATTTGATTGGCCACCCATTATCCTGTATGTTGGGATCACTATCCAATCAAATAAAAATGGAAAAACCTGACTACACATTTTCACTTAGTCCAAATTTAGAGTTAGATAAGAGTGACAAGAGCGTTTGGGCGACATCTGCACGTATCGTACGGAAACCTCCAAAAGCTCAATTATCCACCAAAAATCATGCAATCTAGATTTCGCCACTTTTATCCCAAACTCACAAAAATAAGTTAACACACCAGGGTTTCTAGTCATCTTGGAGTTATTGTTGATGCAATGTTTCCGAACTTCGAAATTCCGATACCGTTTGAGTATTCTCCTTCAACGATTCCTTCCAGGGGCTTGGAAAAAACGCAGCAGGTCCTCCTGACCCACGGCGATTCCATATCGAAACTCGCCGATAACTTCCGATCGATGGCGCACAGCTCCTCGTTCTGCGCAGGCATTTACAACGAGAAACTGCACCTGTACGGCGTCCAGTTCCACCCGGAAGTCGACCTCACCGTCAACGGCAAGACGATGTTGAAGAACTTCCTCTTCGACATCGCCGGCCTCACCGGCAACTACACGATCCAAGGCAGAGAAGCGGCGTGCATAAAGTACATAAAAGACACCGTGGGGAATAACAAGGTGCTGCTGTTGCTGAGCGGAGGCGTCGATTCCACCGTCTGCGCAGCTCTGCTGCACAGAGCGTTGGCACCCGAGCAAGTGATCGCCATCCACATCGACAACGGCTTCATGCGCAAGAACGAAAGCGAGCAAGTCCACCGCACCCTGCTCAAGATCGGGCTCGACCTGCGCGTGATCAAGGCGGCGCCGAACTTCGCTCGGGGAACCACCGAGGTCCCTTTGGGCAAGAACAACTCGCGCACCGTCATCACGAAGATGCTGTGCATGACGACGAACCCGGAGGAGAAGAGGAAGATCATCGGCGACATCTTCGTCAAGATCGCCGACGAGATCGTCGCCGATTTGAACTTGAAGCCCGAGGAGGTGGTGTTGGGGCAGGGGACGCTCCGGCCGGATCTCATCGAGTCGGCGTCGAAGCTGGTGTCGTCCAAGGCGGATACCATCAAGACGCACCACAACGATTCCGAGTTGATTAGGAAGTTGCGCGATGAAGGTTAGTATGAGGTCCGCTAGGGGCGGTGTTTTTTCGTTTTTTCCGGTTGGCGACGTTTGTTTGAATCGGTGAATAATCTAACTTAATCAACTTACTTTTCAACATTTTCTCTTTTTTTTACACATCCAATTGTCCATATGCATCTATTTTGTTGCACGTGTATTTACGACTTGATAGTTTGCGTCACTGTCGCCACCCAAAATTTCTAGAATTCTGACATATTTGAATTTCTATTTTTGAGAATTTTGTATTATTTGACCATTATCTCCCCTTGAAATCTGATTCATACAGATCTAAAAAAGGAATCTGTAAGTGAAGTGACTTTTTCAAAATATATAATATAATATGTCATCAGAAGATACCTAACGGATAAAAAACCCAGAAAAATTCATCTAGCATATCGAAGATCCGTGAAAACATCAATTTCTACATAATACCTGGATGGGCAGGATACAACCTTAATATCGGACTTAGTCGGATAATAGCAGAGGAGAATCATTATAAATACCAGTTTCCATGGAGAACAGACAATTGAAGTCTTTGCTTACTCTTGCTTGGTTGCTTCGTAAGGGGAGTGATTGACCAGGACGGTATGGACAGATATTCGTCTCACAGTTCTTGAGAATGAATTCAAAATGGAATTCGAAACGTCGAACAAATCAGAAGATACCTAACGGATAAAAAACCCAGAAAAATTCATCTAGCATATCGAAGATCCGTGAAAACATCAATTTCTACATATATATATATATATATATATATATATATACACAAAGTAGTTTTTTCTATATCAGCCCTGATATAGAAAAAACTACTTTGTGTACAAATAGACGGTCGAGAATACTTATCATCTATATATATATATATATATATATATATATATATATATATATATATATATAATATAAAATTTCCATGTCACAATGTACCGTACTCCTCCGAAACGGCTTTGCCGATTTTTTCCAAATTTTATATGCGTATTCAATAGGTCTGAGACGGGGGTAGTGTTATTTTAGGGGTTAATCAACGCACGGCCTATACCACTGATCGTAGAGGTCTGAAACTTAGAGGATGTATCCTTTATATGACGTAGGCATCCGATTTGGTAAGTTTCTCCAAAATCCAAGCCTAAGGGGGTGAAAAACAGGATCATAGTTTGTATGGGACAACGTACTTCAATTTACTTCAAAGTTTGCAGAAATATTCTTCAACAGATTTGATGGAAGACATGTTTCATATTCTATTGAAATTCATTATCTATTGGATAAAATAGGATTCAACATTTTCGACTTCTTTCGAATGCGCCTAGAACTCAAAGCTGTTATGAACCCAATAAAACTAATTACTAAGAACTACACAATATAATAAATAGCATCACAAAAATGATTAATCCCCAACGAAATGGGCACGGGTCAGCTAGTAAATTTGAGTTATTTACCTTAACAAAGCTTGGTTCCATTGTAATAGTAGAGTTGAACGTGAAATAATAAAAAGTCAATCCAAATGCGTTGTCAGTTAGTATTCACAACAAAAAACACAGTGAATGAGAGTATTGAGTAATGACAGCGGTGTTTACCTATGCGTGACGTCATATTCTGCTATAGGTGTTTTAATAAAAATGGCCGATTGCAATAATAATAATAATAATAATAATAAAATTTACTCATGAATAAATATAAGAAACATATCTCATAATTATATACATTTGTATGAATAAATCATCAAATATCTTACGAAGTAATACATGCTGTAAATGTTTTATTCTATTAAAAATCTCGATCTGAATAATTTTTTGAATAAAACAAGCAGTGTTTTGTATTTTTTCAATATGAATTTTCCCCTGAAACCGATAGTTACATCGACGATTTTTTGATACTGCCGTCGTGACTATTATAGACTAGCATCCGTTTCTAATCTGTCGTTCGCCAACTAACGAATCCGTTTCCAGGCAGAGTCGTCGAACCGCTGAAAGACTTCCACAAAGACGAAGTGCGCGCCATCGGCAGGGATTTGGGGTTGCCGCCCGAGATTGTGATGAGGCACCCGTTCCCGGGCCCCGGCCTCGCCATCAGAGTCATCTGCGCCGAGGAGCCGTACATGGAGTCGGATTTTTCGGAGACGCAAGTCCTCGTCAAAATTATCGTCGAGTTCCATCAGATGCTGCAGAAGAAGCACGCGCTGCTCAACAGGTTGGAGGGGGTGCTGAACGACGAGGAGAGGTAATTGTCGTGAAACTATTACTATTTCTACTTTTCGGTCCGTTTGGTACTGATACCTGTAGCGTCTAATAACTTTGATATCATGCCAGGGGTAGCTCGTTTTTTGTACACACACTTCGAAGTTAAATGGTAAAATCAAAATGTTTGCCGATGATACTTCAATAATATACACTGGGAATAACTTTCTAGAAATCAAAACTTTCATGCTCAACGACCTCCATGAAATATCATCATGGCTGATGAGTCATAAATTACCTTTGAATATTGAAAAATCCCTCGTATATGTTTATCTCCAGAAAATCCACCTCCATCCATTCGAAAGATCCTATCAGATTCCATAATGAAAATGATATGTATTCTCCTGAAGTGAAATTTTTAGGAATTTTAATTGATGAACATTTAGTTTGGAACAAACATATTGAGTTATTGAGAAAACATATTTCTCCAATTATTGGTATTATTCTTAAAATTCGAAATATGTTACCTTTTTTATGTCTTAAATCAATTTATTTTTCTTTAGTATATTTCAAAATTCAATACTTGATTTCGATTTGGAGGACAACTTCGAAAACTGTAATGAAACCATTGAAAACATTACAGAATAAAATTATAAAGTGTATATACAAACTTGATCGAAAAGAACCAACAGCTAATTTATACAAACGAAGAAAACTTTTGGATATTTCTTCATTATACACGTTTGAAATTCGCACGCTTATTCACCTGGTCGAAAATAAATTAAAACATTCAAATTTGATGTTCAAAATAAATAACACACAACGGAATAAAACTATACAATGGTCTACCGAATTCATTGAAGAAATATGAAAAATTTCCTTTCAAAAATAATTAAAAAAAAACATTTATTATCATAATTTTCTTTTTTTCTATTGCCATATAAAGATCTGATTTAATTACTAATTGTTTGTATTCTATTTCTATTCTACTTTTATTTTATGGCATCAGTCTAATTTTCCATACAATAAGCAGTTTATAATACCATATCTTTAGGACAAAATACCACATGAAATCAAAAAAATTAAATCATTATCGTCATTTAAACAAACAAGTAAAATATGAATTATCAAGACCTCTCGAATTTATTTTGACACATTTCTGAATAGTTTATGAAATTGGTTTCTTTAAATTGGTGATTATCTAGGTATGTAACTTCAGATGTATTGATTGTAAATTTTAATTATCTTCAGTTAACCTCACAACAAGTTCTCTTCGTAAGGTTTGTTTTCCAGTTTATTCATAAAAATGTACGTATATTCATAAAATTTTGGAATTGTTATTATTATTATCTAATCATGAATAAACTTATATTATTATTATTATTACATTATTTCCGTTCCCCAGGGAAACCCTGCGCCGAATATCGAGCAGACAGAAGCTGGCCGCCACCCTGTTGCCGATACGCAGCGTCGGCGTCCAGGGCGACTGCCGCTCCTACAGCTATGTGGTGGGCGTCTCTTCCGAGAAGGAGCCCGACTGGGAGGAGATGGCCTTCCTGGCGCGGCTCGTCCCTCGCGTCTGCCACAACGTCAACCGAGTGTGCTACGTGTTCGGCGGCATCGTCAGGGAGTCGCTGCCCGACGTCACGCCTACCTTCCTCACCTTCAACGTGCTCAGCATGCTGAGGCAGTGCGACGACGTCGCCACCCAGGTGAGACGAACATTTATTATATATTTTTCGTCTACATTATTCGTGAATATTTCGGTAGAATTCTGAGAATTGGCAACACTGTCAACACAAATGTGTGAGATCGGTGGATTTTTGGTAGAAATTAGAATTCACAACACAAATTTTATTCGAGTTATAGAATGGTATTTTTATAAAAAATTTAATGTAATGGAATTCCTCCCAGGGTGGGGCAAAATCTGATTTTTATTAAAAAAAATCAAAAATCATTGATTTTTTTTTTATATCACGATTTATTTTATTTTTTTGATTTTTTAAAATTTGATTATAAGATTTGAACATTTTGATTCTTTGAAATTATTTTTGATTATTTTAATGTATAAGTCTAAAAATTTTAATACAATTTGCGGCTCAAAAAGATGTGACAACGCATTTGTCGCGATTTGTTTTCTTTCTGTCCTATACACTCGCTATACAGTGCCGAGTGAGGCACGAACACGAACGCGTTTGTTGTGCTTTTTGCAAGAATATCCCTGTCGGCGCTTGTTCTTCTCAACCTATAAATTGACGTTGCCCAAAAATTTCACGCATTTCGCTAGTTGCACACACTCGGATATTAGAAACAGATTAGGCACAAAAAAAGGAGGAAAACTCGTGTTTTTGTTTAAATTGTATAACGAAAATGAATAGACTGAAAACATACAGTAATAAAATTTGGGTGTTACGTTTACTTAAAGAATTTGGCATTATTTACTTCTCTTTTGTTGTTTTTGCTAAAAGCAGATACTCCTTCTGATCTTCGAGAAAAACTTTTATATTATGTTGTTATCTGGTTCTGAATGAAAAAAACAAAAATTGATATAAATCATGATTTTGATTTCAAAAATCAAGCGATTTAAATCATGATTTTGATCGTGATTTTAATCACTTGATTTTAATCAGCTCAACCCTGATTCTTCCCTTTTAATACATATAGCTATTTCCACCTCCCTCTATCCAAAGTTTACATTTCTTGGCCTCATTGTAGCAGAGTCGTACTTTTCTTCCATGGCTTCAATCTCATAAATTTACTTTGAATTATGATAAATTGTCTTACATGTATATTTATTAAAAGAAATCTCTCTTAAATTTGATGACAAAATTATATCATATAAAGAAACAACTCGATTACTTGGTCTATATATAGATGAAACTTTGAATTGGAAGGCACATATAGACAAAATAAAAACAAAAATCATTCCTCTACTAGGGATTCTTTACAAAATTAGGATGTATATTCCATATCTGTTTGAAAAATATTTACTTCTCTCTCGTTTACTCCTATCTTCATTTGATGATACCTATCTGGGGCTCTGCTTCACAAAGAACTTTTAAACCACTAGGAAGACTGCAGAATAAAGTTGTTAAATGTATTCATAATCTATCCCGTCTAGAACCTACAATAACTCATATTGACCAAAAAAACTTTTAGCTATTAAAACCCTTCGTGAAATGTAAACATGCATATTTATTCAATTGGTATTCACTGGCCACAAAAGTTCAAATATTGAATTTAAAAAGAATAGAGACAGCCATAGCTACAGTACAAGGCAGATCGACTTCTTGAGTATAAATAAGTCCAAATCAAATTTTGGCAGTAAATAAATATTACATGAAGGTGTAGCTATCGCCCACCAACAATAAAAAATATCAATTCCATAAAAAAATTTAAAAGGAAATTGAGGGAATTTTCACCAACCAAATGAATACTACCCTCAACAGAATTTTCAGAAACAGTTTCTATTTTTTTTTATTTTTGACTATCTGTTTTACTATATGTATCAGTTTTATATTATTTATTTCAATTCCATTCCCTAACATAAATATCATTATTGTTCCTTGGGATAAATAAAGGAATAGTTCGCGTAAAAAAGGTAGCAGTGCCTCCCTAGGAAGGAAAAGTAAAAGTGACGTTATGGTATGACATCAATTAAAAACTTATACGGCATTGGCCACCTAAAATATATTCTTTTATATAAGTATACAATTTTACCGTTCTTTTATGGAGCACCATGTATTTTGTTAAAAGGTAGAAATCATTAGAGAAGGTAAGATATTTTCAAGAAGAAAATTGAAAAATAAATTTTTCTTCAAATATTATAAGAGAGCTGCATCAGTAAGCAAGGTGTTGATTATCAGACATTGTTCTTGTAGATACAATGGGAAATTTGGGTGTTGGTTCAAGTCCGGCGTCAACACCTTTTTTTTAATTCTCTCTTTTGTAGGTTCTTCTAATTTAAGGAATTTCAGGAGCATGCTTTACTGTACCTACTCCTTAGTTTTAGTTGTTTATTAAATTGCTTATTAGTTTCATATTTTTTTTAAATGACTTGTTATTCGAGGGTTGCGGAAAAATCATATGTATAACATGGGAGTAGAGATCCTTTTCCTCCGTTTTTCTCGGGAGGAAAAGTAGAACTTTGCACCCTTGTTATACAACTAGCTATTTCTCTACATCAGGTCAGTTTTTCGGTAAGTTTATAGTACACATTTGATAATGTTGATGCAGGACGAAATGGCAGTAACGTTAGTTACAATATAAGTGGTATTAAAACCATAGGAAGTTTCATTTTTCAGTTTTCATGAAGATTTCAACGTTTATTGAGATGCAGTAAACCCTACACATAATTTGCGTAGGCGAGGCCGCCTAATGAGAACCCTAGCCCCTTTCATACAAGTTTGACACGTAAATTTAAAATTGAATGAGATTGAAAGTTTCGTTAGAAATTCAATAATCAAAATATTAAGTTTTATTCTTTCTATTGTTCCTTTTCACGTTTTCATTATTACTGTTACTATTGTTGATTGAATTTTTCACCTCCAGTTACTTTTTTAAGGAAGCATTTTTGCAGTGTTGGTGGCATGTCCATTTCCACAAAATAGATCCAAGAAACATGTAATGCTTGTAGAGAAACAATACAAAATCACTAATATCCATATATACATGAATAATATCAACATTGTCAAATAATAAATGAAATAATGAAATCAGCATTGTTTAAAAAAAATGTGTCTACAAAGAAAACAAAAAAAGTCAATTGATCAGTATATAAATCTTGGATAATTTTTGAATTTGGTCCAAAGGAGTTAGTAGATCTAATTTTATGAAGTAGCTACTGCAAAATGTAAAGAATCTGAGGTATCTTCATGATCTAAAACTTGATGGAATAACTAGAAAAATCCAACGTTAATAATTATAATGATAATAATAATGTTTGTTTACAAGTAAGTTATTTTATAAAACAATGAGAAAATTAACATGACGATCACTGAAGCTCATAGAGCTTTTGCATGATTTTCAATGAAAAAATATTTAAAATATGTATAATGGACTCGAAACAGATTAAAACAGTACAATTCCTCAAATGATAGAAGATATTATATTAATAAATTTATGCTCTCATTTTATTAGGGCCTATTTAAAAAAATCTTAGTATGTGGGTTATTTCATGGTACGATCATGTCCAATCATATTTTGATATTGAATTTTATTTTGATGGATTTATATGATTTTTTCGTTATCTGGAATTAGACTAAATACTTTTGGAGCCGATCGAAAAAAATTGTCACATTCGAAAATTCAAATTGCAGGTGTTGAACAGTAGTGGCTACAGCCACAAGATAAGTCAAATGCCTGTGATAGCGATCCCGCTGCACTTCGACCGGGATCCGGCCCTGAGGATACCCTCGTGTCAAAGGTCGATTGTCCTACGGCCGTTTTGTACGCAGGACTTCATGACCGGAATGCCCGCTCTGCCCGGAAGGGAAATACCAGTCGAGGTGAGTATTGATGTTCTATTGACAGCTTTCATTGGAAAGTAGTAGCATTTTTCAATTGGAACGCCCTGTATATAATATTATTTTCCGAATCTAGAGCAATAATCCGACAACTTTCCTTGATATTTCCCCATACCTATCTATTACCGTTTTCGAAATATGAATTAGTTTCAATATTTTTCTTTAATTTCAATATATTTCTTCGGAAATCATGACCTCTAAAAATGCTGATATCTTTGAGTTGAGAATATCTATGGTATCAAAATTTATTTTAGAGTTAGATGATACTTGGAAGCTTCCCACACTTCAGCTTAATCTCTGTATTTTCAATACAGGGTGGTAGAAAATACAGTTTTTTCGGTTGCTTTAAAAAGTGACTGAAATTTAATTATTTCAGTCGGAATACCCTGTATATAATAGTATTTTTCGAATCTACAGCGATAATCCGACACCTTTCCTTGATATTTCCCCATATCTATTACCGTTTTCGAAATATGAATTAATTCAATATTTTTCTTAAAAAATCACGGCCTCTAAAAATGCTAATATCTTTGAGTTAAGAAATACCATGGTTTCAAAATTTGGTTTGTAGTTAGGTGATACTTGGAGGCTTCCCACATTTCAGCCTAATCTCCGTTACTTCAATACAGGGTGGAAAAAAATACAGTTTTTTCGGTTGCTTTGAAAATTGACTGAAATTTGATTATTTCAATTGTAACGCCCTGTATATAATATTATTTTTTGAATTTTTGAATGTACAGCAATAATCCGACAACTTTCCTTGATATTTCCCCATATCTATCTGTTACCGTTTTCGAAATATGAATTATTTCAATATTTTTCTTCAAAAATCACGGCCCCTAAAAATGCTAATATCTTTGAGTTAAGAAATACCATGGTATCAAAATTTGGTTTGGAGATAGGTGATACTTGGAGGCTTCCCACACTTCAGCCTAATCTCCGTTACTTCACGGTGGAAAAAAATACAGTTTTGTCGGTTGCTTTAGAAAGTGACTGAAATTTGATTATTTAAAATAGAACACCTTGTATATTATTGAAAATTCAGGAAGCTGTTGAAATTTGCTTTCTTTCCGTGCACATCATGCATATACCCAACTGGTCAAGTTTCAGACTTGTCACAAGACCATCCCTTCCATTTAATTTTTTCCCCAGAAGACACGCAGTCGCCATCTTGGGATTTTCATCCGTCAATTCCACTCTAAAACATAGTATTCATGCATAAATTTCATTATCTCAAGTTTCATTTCATTGAGTCGATCCCTTCAAAATATAAAAGTTGGGTAAAGAAAGCCACTGTATAATGAAATAGTTTATGATATTTTTTTTGACATGAATAAATTTACAAAGTTACCATGCAAATATTACACTCTGAAATTGGAACCTTTGGAGTGAAAGTTGAAACTTTTCCTAGAGATCAACTACCCTAACACCAAACTCAGTGCAAAAATATCTGTTTATTGTTAGAGTAATTGATCTCTAGGAAAAGTTTCAGGCAAATATTATTTATTAGGTATAAATCTTTGCTGTAAACAGTATTTTCCCTCGTCCTTCTCAGTTTTCAGTAAATTGTGGTTAAAAAGTGTTGTAATCATGATCGCACATTTTTTGTTCTCCAAATTTTTTATTTGAGCTTTCAACAATGCAATACAACAACTTTTATGAAGATTCATTGACTTGCCCTTGATCTTACGGCCCTCCACTATAAATCTGTCAAACGAACTTTATTTTCAAATTCTGATTCTATAAACATTTTTTCTGGTGATTGATCATGAAAAAAAATATATTAGTAGTGACGTGATCAAACAAATTAGATACTGTGTTTATTAAATACCACTTTTATCTAACTGAAATGTAAATTTCGTATTTTGACATTCAATTGACTTTTATCTCTGCACATATCTTTTTTTTTAATATCTTGTGTAATAATAATATAATAATAATAATATAAGTTTATTAATGAATAGATAATAATAATTACAATTCAAAAATTTTATGAATAAAAATTTTTATGAATAAACTGAAAAACAAACCCTACGAAGATAACTTGTTGTAAAGTTAACTGAAGGTAATAACAATTTACAATCAATACATTTGAAGTTACATACCTAGATAATCATCAATTTAAAGAAACCAATTTCATAAACTATTCAAAAATGTGTAAAAATAAATTCAAGAGGTCTTGATAATCCATATTTAACTTTTTTGTTTAAATGATGATAATGATTTAATTTTTTTCATTTCATGTGGTATTTTGTCATAAAGATATGGTATCATAAACTTGTAGTTTCTTCGTGCAGTTTTATTTTTGATTTTCTTTTTAGATGTAATTACAGTTTTATTTCGAGTTTCATATTTATGTTCATTATAATTTATATTTTTTCATTTTTATGAATGTAAATCATCATTCTATAAATATATATCAATCAATCAATCAATCAATCATTTATTCATCATCTGAAACTATTGTACATGTTACAAAATATAACGTATACAAAAGCTTATTGGACTAGTCAAAAAAGATGAGATAAGGTTTGAGGTCCTTACACTATTCAATCTAAAATTACACTTATACATAGATATATACATACTCACATATGTATCGTTATAGGGTAAAATACTACATCACATAATACATTTACATGTTTAAAAATTCCTCGGTAGAGTAAAACGCCATTCTTAAAAGATATGCACTTAATGTTCTCCTTAATTTTGATTTATTTTCTATATATCCAAAGATATCCAAAAATTTATTATAAAATTTCACCTGTTGGTAGGTGTATGAATTCTGTCCTACTCCAAGTCTGGAAAAGGACTGTTGGAGCTTACTGCCACTTCTAGTGTCATAGTCATGAATGTCACTTCTCATAATTCTGGTTGAGTTATCACAAATCAAATTGACGATCAGGAGATATATGTAAAGAGATGGCAATGTCATTATTTCTAACTTAATGAAGGTGTTTCTTCAAGATTCTCGATTCCGCATCCCCGCCATGCACCTAACAATTCTCTTTTGCATAGTGAACACCCCTCCGAAATGTGCCGAGGCACCCCAGAAAATGAGTCCATATGACAGTATTGACTGTACAAGACCAAAATATGCAACTTTCAGAATATTCAATGAAACAGTATTTTTCAGCTGTCTCAAGACAAAACATACTGAGCTTAATTTAGCCACTGTCATATCAATGTGTTTTTCCCACGTCATTTTATTGTCTAGCACAATTCCTAAAAATTTTGTAGAGGCAACCTCTTGAATACAATGACCGTTCACTTTTAATAAACTGTTAAAATTGGGACATATATTTTTTGGTAGAAAAGTCATGAAAACCGTTTTGCTTTCATTTATTGTTAGGCCATTGCTTTTACAATATTGATGAAACTCCTCTGCACTGGAATTTGCCAACATTATACTTTTATCTTTTGATTCACTACTAATACCAAAGTTAGTGTCATCCGCGTAAACCACCCTCAAGTTTGGGATTGTACAAAACTTATTTAGATCATTCACAAATAGTATGAAGAGCAGGGGTCCCAGGATAGATCCCTGAGGTACGCCGGTTTTAGCGTAAACCTCTCTAGATCTAGCATTGTCAATAATAACCACCTGTTTCCTTTCGCTTAGATATGATTCAATCCATTTGTTAGCATTGCCACGGATTCCCAATCTATTCAATTTTTCTACCAGAAGAGCATGATTGATAGTATCAAAGGCCCTGCTTAAATCGAAAAAGATAGTTAATGGAGATGATTTGTTGTTCAGTGAATCATATATAAATGTGCTTAACTCACTTATTGCGGATGAGGTAGATTTATTTTTCCGAAAGCCATGCTGATTAGGAGAAATTATGTTATATTTTTCAAAAAAATTTACTGCCCTTACATAGTAGCAAGATTCGAATAGTTTGCCGATTTGGCTCTGCAAGCATATGTTTCTGTAGTTGGTTATCTCACTTCTTGAACCTTTATTCTTATATATAGGTATAGACTTCGATATCTTCATACTATTTGGATATGTTCCTTCTATGAAGGATATGTTTATGAGATATGAGAGTGGTACGCTTATGACACTAGATGCGGCATCAAGAATACGACCTCCTATTTCATCTATACCCGGTGCAGGTTTAGAGGCTGCCTTCTTGATCAGCTGAGTCACCTCATCGGGTGTGGTAGGATATAAAAACAAGGTGTTTGTCTTGAAATCCTCAAGTCTCAGATCCGCATGCGGCTCTGTACAATCGATGTTCATAAAATGATCAGCAAAAGCATTAGCAATATTTTCTGGACCAGATATTGTTTCATCATTTCCGATATGTAGCTGGTACGGAAATTTTTTACCATGATTATTCGACTTCTTTTTTCTCATATCTCCAATTATTTTCCATGATTCCTTAGATACATTGTTGGACTGAATTATTCTATTATCATTATATGTCGACTTGGTATGTTTTAATCTTTCATTATAGATTTTTTTGAAGCTCTTATATCTATTTTTTATTGTTTCATTTCCTGTTGACTTATAATTTTGCAGCATTTCACACAAAGTATCATGCATTTGTTTGAGTTCTTGTGTATACCATACATGTTTCTCTTTATTTTTAAATTTTTTCTTTTTATATGGAAATGAATTGAAGAAATGAAACATGAGAGTGCTATAAAAATAATCGAATTTGTCGTTGAAATCACAAACACCATACATTTCAGACCAGTGCTCACAACCTAAAGAATTGATAAATGTCTGAACATTACTTTCGGAGAAGTCTCTCTGAAAAAAGATTGTTTCTGTTACATTCACTCCCAAATCTATTTGCAGGGAACAGACCTGAAATGTATGATCTGATAAGTGTGTATCTCTTACAATTGTATTATTTACATTCAAATTTGTGAAAATTACATCAATAAGGGTGCTTGATGTGTCTGTGATACGAGTAGGTTCAGTGATTAAATTAGTCAAGTTGAATTCATGGAAAGTATTCAAAATTTGTCGAGTTATATTGGTCTCTATGAGCAGATTAATATTTATATCCCCGCAAATAATGAAGTAGCACTCAGGTTTGTAAATTTCACATAGTAAATCATGAAGCTGTTCTAAGAAAACATCAATGTTACCATGAGGAGAACGGTAAATGCTAACTATATATAGTTTTGCTAATCTGTTAGACATTTGCATTACAGCTGCAGCAGCTTCAAAGTCCTTCTCCACATGTTGGGAGACGTTGAATGATTTTATATAGCTCATACAATTCAAAAACTGTTGCACGTCACCATGGGCGTGGTTAAATTTTGAAGTACACTGTAGCCAGATTGTTATAGAATTATGGAATATTGGAAAATAATTAAAATTAGTAATTGATGAATAATGTTGCATAACTTGAATGATAAATATCTGTTTCGATTGATTGAAATTAATGCTGTTTTGAGGGTAATTTATTTAAATTTCTATCAATCAGAATCGTAGCTGCTGGATTCACTATCATTTCCGATATTTATAATGATGGGTTGTATCTCTTGCCGGTCGAATAAATGCTCTCTATTAAACCATTTTCTTATTTCATTCTCTGTATGTTTTATCGAATTCTTCCATATCTCGGGAGTGACAGTAAGAAGTGCCTCACGCCACATATTCAAACAATTTTCATTAGAAGTACCTTCTCTACCTACGTGCTTGTTGTAATATGATTTCGAAATTCCCCATATCAGTTCAATTGGATTGAACATGCAGTGGTACGGAGGAAGAGGTAAAACTTTATGTCCATATTGTTCTGCCAACTGATCTACTACGAATATTGATTCCGGTTTGTTACTAAAAAAAGGAAAAAATATGAATATGAACATTGTTTGTGTTAGTTGCGGACCGTGCCACAATTCTGAGCAGTTCACTTTTAAGCATCTGAGTACAAAATTCTATGTTATTATTGAATAACCAGTCTTGAATGTCTGCTTTTTTCCACGATGAATTAGGTATTTTCGTTAAAAGTACGTTGTGGTATTGTCCATAATGTTCAAAGACGGTTCAGTCAAGTTGTACAATAATTGATTGATTCAAACCAATGTAAAAAATTGCTTGAATTCATTTCGCCATGGTAATCATTATTTTGGTATTTCGATGAAAAAACAAGTTCAGCGCCTTCAATGAATCAGTCCTCATTACCTGCGTGAAGTATTATATGTCTAAATAGAATATTTTCATTCAAATCTCATGCGAATATGTGTTCATGATGTGTCACCTACCTTTTCCCATTGACTTTAGTCGTCTTAACACTTTTGACATTATCATCTTGCCACGAATGACTTATGGTACCATCCTTAAAAATCCAGGTCTCATCAAGGAACACAAATTTATACAGAGATTCTTCTTTATTTTTAATATATGACCTCAAGAAATCAACACGTTTCAGTGCAATATTGCTGAGTTCCAAAAGTCTCCGTCTAGGATTATCCTTTTTCCATTTGAAACCAATCTCTTTCAGTAGAGTGCATAGTGACATACGGCATCCGTGAAATAGTTCTTTCTCGCGTAATTTTTTCAACAGGGAACTTAGTTATATGCTGTCCTGAAGATTAAAATCATATCTATTGAATACCTACGTATATCCAATTTGTAAACTTCAAATACTTTACTGCGCTCGTACATGGTAAAAATCGTGTTACGAATAGCACCTGTATCTAGTAGTGAGGTATTTGTAACTCTCTTGGTGGTTTTACGTTTTCGAGGTGATTTGAGAGCTTCATTTTTTTTTTTTTTTGGGAAATTGCACTCACAGTATACATACTTAAGTTTAAGGCTGCTGCCACAAGCTAAAAATGAATATCTGACCGTAGATTACGAATACAATTCACTATATTATACTTAGTTTACCTCTCTAACAGCCGTTAAAGGAAGCAAAGGTCCATTATTATCGCGTTCTCTTTCGAAATAGTCTATCAAAGATGCAACAAACTCTTGGCAGCGCTCGTTTTAACTGCTTTGGCATTTTTACGAAGATGACTACTTGCAAGGGAATGCTCAAAATACATTTCTTTGGATTTCAATATCGTAAATGTATGTGGATAGGTACCCAAACACAGAACTGTCACTTTGACAAACAATTGTCAGTTGATAAAAACAAATTTCAAATGAAGTGCGGCAACATGGAGATTGCAGCCAAATTAATATCAAAGAAAACAGGCGCCAAATTTGAAATTCAATGTAAACGTTCCAATGCATTTCCATTAATGGATTGGTGCCACTGCGTTGATTTTATGTCGTCATCGATGACGTGCAACAGTTTTTAAATTGTATTCACTATATCTAGGTGATTCTTTGCTATTATACAAGTACCCCCTCGTTTGAACTTATGTCTACAAAATGTACTGAGCACTGAGTAATTTTTGATGACTAATTCATTTATCTCATAGCTTTTCAGCCAATGTTCTGTGAAACAAGCTACATCTACTTGATATTGGTCTAGAATTAATTCTAACTGAGATATCTTAGATCCCACTCCCTGTACATTAAAATTCATAATAAATAATGAGTCATTACTTTTTACTAATTCAATTGACTTTGCAAATTCGTTTGACATTTCTCTAAAAAAGGATTTGGTACACTTAATTCCGAATCGTCAATTATGTTCCTAGTTTTATATTTTTTGTAATGTAGATTGAAGTCAAATCTCCTGAAGAATACACCTGTTGGCCAAAATATGGGCTTATATAGATTGTCCTTGTGCTTGAAGTTTCCTCCGACTATAAATGATTTCAGTTTACCTGGTTCCTTCAGGTCTTTCACTATGAAATTCTCATCATTTGTTTTTTTCTTCAAGAATGACTTTATATCCTCCTCAGTGACCGCTGGCAGTATTTTGTAGAGATATAACCAGACCTTACGTTCGGCTCCCTTGAACTGCTCCAACTCATCTTCAGATTGGCCCACATTTAGTCTTTTCTTCTTCCTTTTCTTTATGACCTTTTGCCATTCCTCATTTTCAGCATTTGTTGTGTCCGAAGTTCCATTATCATTATCTTTTCCAAGTTCTATGTATTTGCTGCATATTTGTTCAGTTTGCACTTGATGGATTGCATAAGATATCTGCTTGTCAGATATTCCCGATGATTCTGTATTTTTCGGAATGCTGACAACACTGTTTCCATTCATTTTGGAACTGGTGGATGCTTGCAGTTCTGGTATATTTTTTGTAGCACACTGCTTTTTGCTCTCATTTCGTGTTTCGCTCGCATTATTTAGGTTTTTTCTATTGACATGCTCTTTTTGTCCCGACCATCCAACTTTTTCAACATTCGATGAACTCAACAAGTCTATATGACTACATAAGGTTTTTATTCTTTCTCTCAATTCATTGATAATTATGTCTTTCTGTTTGATTATGTAGCTTAACATCTGAACATCTGATTTCTTTTCGTTTGTGATATTTTCAACGGCATCATAAAATGCCGCATCGTTTATCTCCGTAGTCGTTAATGATGAAGCTGTTTTACACTCTTCACACAAAAACAAGAATTCCTTCTTTGAGAGTTCTAAAATCTGATTTTCAGTTAAACCACTGCACTCACGATGAAACCATTTGTTGCAATCACCAGTGCAACCAATTCTTACACTTGTTTTTCCAATGTTTTTTGAACATTTTTCACAGATCAGTTTATTGGACATCTTAACTGGATTGCGACCCACAGTTGAATAATTGATTTATATCCAATTTTTCACTTTCTTTGAATAATAATTCAGTTGAATATTTCCAGTCTTTATTGTAAATTATTTTCAGAAATCTTTTTTGTATTATTTCCAGTTTATGTTTATATATTTTAAACACCCCGCCCCAGCCTAATATTCCATAACTTATTTGGGGTTGTATTAAGGCAAAATCTAGAATTTCAAGTTGTGGTATTGTCAAAAATCCTTTCAATTGTCGAAATTTGGGAAGAAGAATTCGAAGTTTTTTTACTATAAAATATATTTGCTGATCCCATTTCAGATCTATCAATATGCCAAGGTATTTGATACACTGACTCTCCATGATTTGTACAGTAGTAGTAATTTTGATAGGGCCCCAATTTGGTAGTGAATTTTGGTAAGAAGAAAAGGGAAGATATTTTAATTTATCGAAATTTTTTGTTAATAAATTGTTATGGAACCATTTTTTAACATTTTTAAAATTTTGAACCTTTTTTTTTAACTCTGTCCAACTTTTAGCAGTGTAAAATATAACAGCGAACGCATGAATTTTTCCTTTGGATTTGAGTAAAAAAAGATCGTTTAGATAAATATTGAATAACAAGGGACTTAAAACTGTACCCTGTGGTACACCATATTTAAAAAAATTT